>MDKI01195982.1:0-22218 GCA_005239505.1 Nicotiana paniculata
TATTTCTGACTGTTGATTGGTTCGTCAATATTCATTGACTATGAATCAGGGGGATCTGTGTTGGGAATTGAAGAACTGGTGGTCATTGTGCTTGAATGCAATGAAAGGAAAGAAGAAGGAGTAAAGTCTAGTGAGAGGATGGAGAGTCTCTCTCTACATGACTTCAAAAATTTCTTTCCAGTGTTAAGGTTTGTTAACTTATACAAACACTAAAATGTTCGCTAAACCTGACTTAAAAGATTCACGTGAATATAATTTCCCACTAATTTTCACTGCACCGCTATAACTACCGTAATTGTTGGGTGTGTGAACAAAATCTCACATGAAAAGTAATAAATGATTTACTTATAAGGAGTTAGATACTCTTAATAATATGAGGTCTTTTGGGAAAATCGTGTTGTCTTAGTGCAAAGCAGACAAATCACATCATGTTAAGAGTATTTCTGGGTCGTTTTAAGCCGACAACTAGTATAAGAGCCAGATTTGGTGGGACAATTATGGAGATGGCGGAGTGCGGCGTGGGACCAGGATTAGTACTCTTGCCCGTCTAAAGGCCGGTTTACGACCTTTACCCGTAACTTTGAAGACGCACACATAGTATTTGGGCTTCGGTGACAGTAAATACTCAAGATCGTGCGGGTAGCACACAATTAATATCTAAATTAGCCCATTAATAATGATGAGTCATATAAAACTTAGTTTACGGGTGAGATTGTTGGGTGTGTGCTAACAAAGTCCCACATAAAAATAAAATAATAATAATCTACTAATAATAACCGCCACAAACCACCTCCAGATCTAGCTAGTGCCATGAGTGATTTTCACTAAAAGCTCACAAAGCACAATTGTCATCACTGACCGCTAGAGGCGGAGCTAGAGTGCGGAGAGCGGGTTCGGTTGAACCCAGTAGCTTTGGTTCGAACTCTGTATTTATCTTAAAATTTTTTTTGAATATATATAAATTATTAATTTAGAACTCAGGAACTTAAGGTGATTAAAATTTAGAACCCATAAACTTGAATTCCTGGCTCCACCGACCGCATTCACCATGAATCACTATCACCAATACTCTTAATTGCACAATCATCCTCATCAATTATCACCACTAATCACCTTCACCAATTACTATTGCACAACCAATATATTTAGGCTTCATTTCACAACCATCATCAATTATCGCTGCACAAACACTTACAACTTGTTTGGATGGATCTTACCCATCGTTTTATAATGTATTGTATTATATTGTATTGTATTGTATTGTACCATTTTATGAATACAATGTTCGGATAGACTATATTGTTTGCTGTTGTTAATTAACATTTTGCTGTTTGATTTGAATGTATCGTACTGTACTACAACGAATAAGTTTACTAAAATACTCTTAATTGTTTAAATATTAAATTTATCAAGAATCACACATAAAAATAATTTAAGAAAACCCCTTTCTATTAATTTATCACCAAATACGTCTTTAATTTATCACGAAATATGTCTTTATTTATCATAAGTAAAAAATAAAGAACTATGATAAAGAAAGGGATGAGAATTAGCAGAACAAAAGAATAAAGAATTAGAGTTAAAGTAATCAGAATTGGAGTTAAAATCACGTTAAGAGAAAAAACAAAACAAAAAGAAGGCAAAACTTATACCTTTTATGTTGGAGTTGGAAGTGGCAAAAGAAACAAAAGAACTAACACAAAGTAGGTTATAGGTTAGAGATTTAGTGTTAATATAAAAAAAAGTAAAAGATAAAATAGAATTATAGAGTAATAAGTTAGTGCATAATTGGAAAGAAAAATAGGAAACTATTCTACCATGCCAAATCGGATTTTTCAAAAAATGAAACTTTTCATTATTCCCAGACAATAAATTTAACAATACAATATAACCAATTTTAATGAAACAATCGAAATAAACATTATTTCGAGATAACAATACACTACTATAAAATAAGTAATAACCCTCCAAACAAGTTGTTAGTGTCAGCCTTTTCCACCTACCATGACCATTGACCACCACTAGCCACCACCATTAACTGCCACCATAATTAGCTTTTAGAGCATGTTTTATCGAACAACTTGTTAAAATGTAAATTAGATGTTTTCTGTAATATTTTGTAGATATGACATTTAATCATTAATTTATTTGAATTTCATGTTTATTAGTTTAAACAAAGATAAATGATGCACATTGAGTTGATGAGAAAATAAACACTCTCAATTATTATTAAGAAAAAAAAAGCATTTTTATAAGAACGTATCAAAACGAAAACCTGGGAAGGCAATAGCTTACTCATTTCTTTGAATATTTCTCATGAATTCTGGAGTAGGAAAGTTTACTAAGAACACCTGTTTTAATAAATATGGATAGACGCACTTATTGTCTCCACATTTATTTTCAAAACACTAAACCTTCTTCCAGCGCTTTCCCGCAAACCTAATTTTTCCAATTGTACAACTTTTATATTCAAAACATGTAATGATGGTGTGAATATGCTATATATTCTTTTTGGTTTCTCATTTAATGTTTGATATACGTATCCAGACCTGACTAATTCAGATTCGCATTTTGTGAGTTCCATTAAAGAGGGAAACACTTCCTAGAAAGAATATTTTTCATTTCCAATGCTCAAATGCGAGATCTCAAGTTAAGAATGGAGAGATCATATCCTTTTAGTCGCAACTCTTAATGATGAGTATACTATATGTGGTTACTGAACCTCTCGCTAAAAAACGATAAAATAGCACGGGCTAGCCAGTTTTCGGGTTGGTCATTCAAAAATAGTCAGTGTTTGCAAAGTCATTGAAAAATAGCCACTATTTTGCTGCAACACGGAAAGTTCCAGCATAATATACTGGAGATCGGTGCACTTGTGTATGAACTTCCAGCAAATAATGTTGAAACTCCAATACGTGGAAAGTTACAGCATAATATACTGGAGAATGGAGTACATGTGTATGAACTTCCAGCATCTTATGTTGGACCGGTATATTATACTCGAACTTCAGTATATTATGCTAGAAGTCCAATATATTATACTGGCACTCCAATATAATATACTGAAGTTCCAGTATATTATGCTGGAGTATTTTTCGGATTTTAAATAATATTTTTGTTCAAATTTATTTTTAATTACATGAAAAGTGACTAAATTTGACTACTTTTAAAAATATGACTATTGTTGAATGACCACTTGTAAATCTGACTATTTTTTAATCTCTCGCTAAAAACTCCTTCCTTCCAAAAGAAAAAAAAAGGAAAAGAAAGGATTATTAATAAGGGATTTTACTTCTAAACGGATGACGTAGCGTGTTTGGGTAATTTGAATTGAAAAAGAGTAGTAATTGCTTGTACGATTTTGTGAGGACTTATTGAAGGAACAATATGCTCTTTGATTTGTTGAGAGGAGAATCGTACAGAGGCTGACCTAAGATTTTAGCATAATGTGAGCACTATTATATATTGATTACTAACAATAAAATTTGATGTGCAGTTTTTTAAAATCTTAACAAGTATAATGACTAATTATTCAAGTATAAATAAAAAGAAATTCTAAAAAAAGAGAAAGTACCGGAAGGGAGATATTTTTTTCGTAATATGGGTGCTACAGGAAGTAAAAATGTTTGATTTAAACATGTTTCAAGCTTTAATTTTTTTTTCTCAAATAAAAAAAGGGTCAGTAATCAAAAAGGTGTTCAAAACTTCAAAAATTAACAAAAACTTACGAAAGAAATCAAGATTAAGGGTATATTAATAGTCAAAGAACTAAAAAGATTCTCAAACTCTTAGTTTCCATTGCCGAGTCGGAATTGACGGATATTTGCTACCTTGCCAAAGGGATTGGTAAAGAAGGTTGTGGCAGAATCATCTGTTTTTCTATTTGTGGAGTGATAATTTATAATTTGAAGCTTTTAATTTTAAGGGAGGAATTTGAAAAAAAATAAAATTAATTAACTTAACTATTATGCATGAATACTAAACTACATTTGAATTCAATAAAATATAAAAGTAATAAATAAAGCCACAACCTTCTTCTTCTAAAAAAAGAAGGTGGTGACAAAATAATTTGTATTTTTTTATTTATGGGAATAAGTTGCAATTTGAAGCTTTTTAATTTTAAGGGAAGAATTTGAAGAGAATAAAATTAATTAGGTAATACTAAATTATAATTGGCTTCAACAAAATATAAAAATAATAGATGAAGCTCTCTGGTACACTAATTCAAAGAGAATTAGTGTATAAAATAGGAATAGAAAGGTGAAAACGCTGAAGGTAGTTTCGAAACCACGTTCTACAGTAAAAGGAGGAAACCAAAGCGTACCCTCATAACCATTCCTTCCATCTGCCTTTTTGTGTCTGGGAGCACAAGGAAAATATTTAACTAATCCCAGCTATATGTACAAACATATGCAAAATGCATATATAGAATTTTTGCCAAGGCTAACGGGGTCTCGTGGCCCCTCAACCTACAACGTAGGTCCGCCTCTGCTTACAGATGCAAAGTATTGTTAAGGAAGTACAAGATTGGAACAAAAAAGTACTCCTTTGAATACTACATTTGTTCAATCCAAGGTTTACTTTTTCATCAAGAGAAAAAAATTCAAACAAATAGTCACAGTACACAATGTATATTATCTTTTAGGGTTAATTTCACGTATGATTATTGACTTATTTATAATAACAAATATGCATGCATAATTTTTTCTTCTGTAAACAGGAGTTGCACAAGCTGCTCAAGGTTGATACTAATTACTAGGGGTGTGTTAATAATAAAATAAAAAAAAATAAAAAAATAGGAGCATGACAAAGTTTGGACAAAATCGAAATCCAAACCAAATTCCGAACTTTTTTGATATTTTTTTCGAATTTTTGAATTATAATTGGAATTTGGATTTAATTTTGAAAAGTTCAGATTTTGTATTTGAGGTTCCGAAATATTTTATACCTTATATTTGATCTTACATATATTAGATATTAGTCCAATAGTAAATTAAATCAATCACCTGCAAGCTGAAATAGATTTCATTGAGTTGTCGCATGTTTGTAAATTGTTGATATTTGGTTTTACTATATTTCATTGTTCACTTTTTGGTTTGTTCAATGTTGTAATCACTGTTTTAAAAGGCGTGAGCATAAGGCGATGCGTTTTACAAATGCCTCGGCAGGGCGTAAGCCTTACAATTATTTAATTTTTAATATTTTATAAAATAATATAATTACAGTAAATATTTATAGACGTGTAAAATTACATAATTACAGTATATATTATACGCTACGTAGAAGCATAAGTAACTTGAGGCGAAAAGAATAAAAATTTTTATATGGAAGAATAAAAAGGATGATTAACCTGCAATTTGAACTTTGAACTTGCTGCTATGAAGGAGAATGTAGTTATCTTTGTATTGGTAAATTTTTTTTGAATATTTCTCGCTTTTGGGAGATTATTAGCAGACTAGCGGACAAGATAAAAAATTGGGAAAGACCATGATTTAGGGCTTCAATCAATAAAAAAAGTCTTGACTTTTAAACTTAATACATTTTAGTTATTTTTAAAAACTTTTGAGTAATTACCAAGCAGACTTTTGAGAATTTGGATATTACATGAAAGACTTATTCAACAAAATTTTGGTTTAATTGCTATGGAGGTTACGCCTCAAATATCCGGGCGTATGCTTCGAATGCCCGAGCATACATCCCGAATTGCTGAGCATAAGCCTCTTAAGACTTTCGCCCCACATCATCGCCTCAGAACATTTTTGGTGCCCGCAGGGCTCGCCGAGAATACCTTTTAAAACGGTAGTTGTAATTATTTGAGTTACAATTTTCTTCTACGTAATATGTGGTCTTGTAGTGCTTAACCTCCTGGAATTTATAATTATTTGAAGTTGGGATTGCACGTTCTTTGTGGGTTTGCATTTTCCTCATTTGTATTTTGTGCCAAGAGAGTAATGATACCATTTTCACACACTTTATTTGGATAATAGTATGGGAATGAGGAATTATTAAGGTAATTTGACATGAATATTTTATTTGCAAGTTCATTTTTATAAGAAGAAGCAACCAACTCATAAATTCAAAAATTACCAAGTTGATTAATCTAAAATCGAACTTTAAAGTGAATACTATCCAAACTTATTCGATTTGAATTTAGATTGTACTTTTATTTAATTCTGCAATCAAAAATTCAAATTAAAGTTTTCATATTCAATTCGAATTGCGCAAATGGCCGCCCCGAGTTGACATGAATGTCTACTGGTGTTTATATTGAAATTAAGGGCAATCAAACTTTTAACAATATTTATGTGCTCTTATTGCTTTCATGGTATGTTTTAAGCAAGACTAGTTATACATTATGTTACTTTACAATTTTAAAATTAAAAAAATAATTTTTTAATTTTTTCATATATTTTGACAGAATTATTACGAAAGTAAGTGTGTGCCAATAAAGCGTCTCTCCAATTTTATAGGATGCACTTTTATTTTTAATTCTTATTTATTGCTGACTAATTTTCTTTTTGAGGTGTCTTGCTTTCCTTTCGTTTTTATTTAGCGCGCTTTTTACACCTACCTGAGCCATCTCGCCGCCGGCGGAATCGAGGTGTAAGTGTACTACTTCTTCATACATTTGCTGTTTTTTGTTTTAGAAAAATAATTAAAGTGTTTTTTTTTTCTTTTTCGTATGATTTTGTTTGATATTAAATTAGTCGAAGCGGACAACTACTGCAATTCTAAAAGCTCTCATTAATTAATTCAAGATAGGTCTTCAATTCCAAATACTTGCACTGTATTTTTCTTAGTATTTTTGTTTCTTGGTTTGGTTGTAAAACTAAAACTATACGTGTGTGTTTTGTGAGGATTCCATTAAATTGCATGTGTAATTGGTGATTGTTTGAATTCCACTGAAGGATGTAGCATTTCCTTCTCATGTATGTCCATCGCCCTATATTTTTCTGTGTTCAAAATGGAGTATTCCTTTCTCATATATAATTAGGTGATTTCTTTCTCATCTGCCTAAGTTACCTGGTATGTGTAGTGGTGGGAGGTATCATGTATCCGGTGAAATAGTTGAGTTGTGCGCAAATTGGCCCAGTCACCACGTCATTAAAAAAAGGTTCCTTTGTTGCCTCTTCATTTCAAGTTCTATTTGCTGTAGTTGAACTGCAACAACAACAATAACAAAAGAAACCTAGTATAGTCCACAAGTGGGGTCTGGGGAGGATAATTTGTACGCAGACGTTACCCCTACCTTGAAGGTAGTGTGCGCAGATCTATCTTGCAGTTCAACTGCAATGCTTGTTAATTCGTAAAACGTATCCAGATGAAATACATGCTACGTTATACTTCAGATGGAAGGAGGAAATTCTGAAAAAATATGATTCATGTTTTTCCTTCGGATTAGATCTGTGATTTGGCACTTCGGAGTATCATATTTTCTGTATTTTTGAGTTGTATACTTGCAGATAACGGGAAATGCATTTTTATTGCTGAAAAGCTACTTCAGCCTGCTACTATTTGCACTTAAAGCTCTACACTTACAGGTTTATATTATGCACTTAAAGTCCTACACTTACAGGTTTATATTAACTCCAGAACACAAGAGAGACTTGCTGCATTATTAGCTGTTCTAAATTGTGTTTAAATTGCTAAAGTCCTACGTTAAGCTGAACCTGGTGTGCTTAAAGATGAATTGCGGTGAGAATAAGGAGTCCAATGTTGATTTTCACATACAAGATGAGGCAGAAAGGCTGCTTAATGAGATTGAACTGATGATAAAGAATGTTGAGGACTCTGAATTGTATGCTGGAATGCGTTTCGAGTTTGAACGGAATGAAACAATTCAAAATCATTTGTTTCACCTTTTAGGCTCCCATTCACATGTGCAGGTGGTAATCTATGCTTTGGGAAGCATGGAATACAGTTTTCATTCACAGTTTCAGCTTGCCGTAGTTCTTTTACTAAAACGAGATTTTTCCAATTGGATTGGCAATGTAGAAGTGTCCGATCCTGGCTTTTCTTCAGCTGATATCATAGTTTTGAAGAAACTGGGGTTTGAGGTTTTGAACATTGATGAAAATTGTACGAGGCAAGTTCAGAGACCAACAATGTTCTACATGCCTGTTCCTAGTTATTGTCTTATAGGCAACCTGCTGGGAGCGAACTGGTCTTCGTCTTGTATAAACAGATTTTTCTGCTGACAAACTCATTTCGTGATGCGTTGACCACTATTTCACCATGTAGTTTGAATAGAGAAACGCCTGGAGAGAATTATCCCCTTCACAACAGAGGTTGACATAAAAACTAGCTATGCAGAGATCTATACTAACGTGTTCTCAAAATTTGCCTGGCATTTCTTTGATGTGGATCCCATCATTGACATGGAAACTTCACTTCCTGGTAATGGATTTCTCTCCATCTTGATTCAAGTTGGAGAATTTATTGGAAAGACTCATGACATGTACACTGAACAGATTTATCATTTTTGATTCAGTGACTGAAATTGTAGTATATAAAAGAAATGACAAAAAATATTGTTCTTGGTTGGATATGCAAAGGTACATATGTGAGACTAGATACTGAACTTTCCCTTTATTGTCGAATACAGTTCCTTATGTAGTTCTGTTGATCCTGGGAAACATTGGTGCTGCCAGTTAGCATATCGTTAAAGTCATCATCCCGTTACGTTCTCTCTGTACGATTGTTTCCTTTCGTTCTCTCGTGATAAGATGTCTACACTTGCAAATTATTTTAGTGCTAGCTGGAGAACATAAGATTCTTTTTGTTGGAATATGCAAAGTACATCGAAATTATATTCTTACACGAAACTGTAGAGTGATAAAGGTGAGCTGAAGGAACCACAGGAGGGTAAAGTATATTTAATTCTTATGATTTCACTTTTAATTTTTGTCTTGCAGGTCTCTTGAAGAAAATATTTTGGAAGATATGCAAATCGATTTAAGCGGTGAGGGATGGGCGCAATTTTTTGGTGAATATCGTGGGCCTCGTCGTTTAAGATGCAACTCCGTTCCTCCCCCTCCAGGTTGGATTAAGCTAAACATCTATGGGATTGGTAAAGCTGGTGATCAGCAAGGACGATATAGTGGCGTCTTCCAAGATGAAACTGGAATGCTTTTAGGCAGCTACAGTGGTACCATTCATGTTGAAGATAATGTGATTGCTGGACTGTGGAGGCCTTGAGGGAGGGGATAGTCAAATGCGTTGAAGGAAATCAAAATGCACAGAAGTTGATTGTGGAGTCGGATAATGTTATACTTGTCCAATATGTTAATGGTCACCCTGAGCCAAATGAAATGACCATGTGAAGGTTGAAAGAAATTTTTGACTTGCTGGAGCGTATAACTTGTGCAGTTTACCATGTCTATGAAGAAGCCAATGAAGCTGCTAGAGAGTTGGCTCTGATGGATGAACGTCACAATCTTGCATAGATAGCTCTGTTTTTGGCTCAAGGATAGGGTCAGGCTTTCTAGGTTCAACTATCCAGGTTTCAAATGCAATTTGCATTCTATGGAAAGTGATGTTGCAGCAGACATGGATTCTGACAGTACGCAGTACACATCATACCGACTTCTATTTACTATTTTTTTTGTTTGTCAAATGATGATGAATGCAACATTTGAAAAGCAAAAAAGAAAAAAGAGAAAAACAAATGCATTCCTGAGGACTATATGTTAACTAATTTGTGCAAACTAAAGCAATTTTTGTGATCTATGTTAATGTTCATTGAATGTATTTAATCGTCCTCGTCTATTTAATTTGATAATATTTACTGTTTGGACTAAAGTTTTCAGCCCAAGAATGAAAAATATGTACCTTGTTTTAATGAGGCAAGAGCAAGGTATGAGATACTGTTGAAAAATCAAATAATTTATAGGAGCTAATTAAGGCCAATACTGTTCCTGCAACACCATAGGGAACATGCAGATGCTGTAAATAAAGTTGGGAGATAAGGATAGAAACCAAACTTTTCAAAAATTGATGATTAAGTCAATTGTTCTTCCACTGTTATCAAAGAAGCTGTTGATCTGGTACACACCTGTAGTTAGTTCTAAGTTCTTCTTGTTCGTCGTTGTCTTTCAATGTACAAAATCTTACAGTAAGTCAGGAATTAAGATATAAGAAGTGATATGCTTCCCTCAGGTTCCTAAAAGCAGTGCACTCCAGGCCTTTTACTTATGAAATATATCACACTGCCCAAGTATTAGCTCTGTATAAAGGGTTGTGCTTCTTGACTGTGGATACAGCTTACCGAATCAGAGAACGTGCACGTTCAATCTTTTGTTAGTAAATTTCCTTTGGATCATGCATGCTTGAACTAGCACTTATTTTATATGAATTTGTGGGTGTTCATACCATGCATTTTGTACGAGTATGTGGCTTTTAGTGATTAGACAAATATACATGGTGGCGATATGTGAAATTCTGCCAGAGGCATCAAAGTCTTTTACAATGAAGCAGCTGATGATGAATGTAAAATATTCAAGCAAACTGTGTGACAATGGCAGGTACTCATTCAAGGAATTTGTTAAGAGTAAAATGTGGACACATTTAAGGTTTTACTCAAGCAGATTATTGCGTCGGATTATGCTTGTTATCTTTTACCTTTTTATCAACATTTTCTGTCATGTATCTAATCATCTTGGATAAGGACTATTGTAATCAGCTTTTATGCATGTAATGAATTTGCTTATTAGCTTCACAGTTGCTGGAACTTGCAATATTTCTAGCTATCTTACAGTTGATTTTGCTGCCTGACAATAGTAAAGTTTACTGAGATTTGCTACCTGTGACCATAATCTAACACTGAGATTAAACTTCTTGATCATACTTAAACTTGCTGAAAATAAAGTTGAATCATTAATTCACTTGATTCATTCTAATTTCTTCAATCTGGGGAAGCATGCGCTAAAAGTAACTAGTTGTGTATAGAATAGTGATTACATTGAAGCATATGTATTTTTCATTGTACTCACGAAAGAATTAATTTCTTACAAAAATAAGGAATCTTAACATTATTGTTGAGAGAGAATCATATATAATGAGTCAATCACCATTTGTACTGTTAGATAGTTATGTGTAAATAGTCCTAGTCCCATATGTAATAGAAGTAGAATATGTCCTAGTCCCATATGTAGTAGGAGTGGAATATGTATTATATATATGGCTCATTGTATCATTGTTAATAATGGATTTTTCTCCCGTGCTTTCTCACATGGTATCAGAGCTTCAGTGAGAAAATTATCGTTGTGCGTCATTCCAACGACATCCAGGAAGAAAGATCTCATCGCCGTGCAATTTTCCGGCAACTTCGTCTTGTTCCCAAGGTTCATCATTGCTACAGTGGTACTCTGCATATATCAGTACCACCATCAGATCTGAAACCCTTGTGCGACCAAACCCCAGCAATTCCAGTCTCATCGGAACAGAAAAGTCAGTCACCGTGCGTCTTTCCGGTTGACGACTCAAGATTGATCTGCGTTATCTCCTCATTGGTAAGTGTTGTGTGAAAACCAACACTACCATCTTGTTCGGAAAAGTAAGACGACAAAAACCCAGTCAATCGGGTCGACAGAAAATCATGCGCCTCCACGCACCGCCAGAACTAGGGTTCCGGCGAGCTACATTAACTTTTCCGGCGCGTGTGAGCCTTTTTTGACAAATCTTCTTCAGGACAACTTACTCATCCAATGATTCCGATCCTACCTTATAAATTACATCAAATTCTGAGAGCTTTTATTTTTTCCGACGTGAACAGTGATTTTCCGGCATGAACAGTAATTTCCAATTTTTTTTTGTGTATTCTGGTGATATTTTAGAACCTATTTTGTAGTGTGTAATTCAGCTTAGTCTCACTATTTTCAAAATTTTCCGGCAATTGTTCGGCCAACTTTTGTTTATCAGCAACCACCTGGTTTTGTTGCTCATGAGGAGTCCAGTGGCCTTGTATGTCGAATGATCAACTTGCAGATATTTTCACCAAGTCCCTTACTGGTCCTCGTATTAGTTATATATGTAACAAGCTTGCTACTAATGATTTGTATGCACCGGCTTGAGGGGCAGTGCTAAATAGTTATGTGTAAATAGTCCTAGTTCCATATGTAATAGGAGTAGAATATGTCCTAGTCCCATATGTAGTTGGAGTAGAATATGTCCTAGTCCCATATGTAGTAGGAGTAGAATATGTATTATATGTATGGCTCATTGTATCATTGTTAATGATAGATTTTTCTCCCGTGCTTTCTCACATTTACATCCAAAATGAATTAATTTACTGGATTTATAGTGCAAATTATTTATTGTGATTATAGTTTGACTCCAACAGAGATTGAACAAGAGCTTGCTGAATAACTCTATATATTATGTGAATGTAACAGTTGTTGATTTCATTGCGTGGTACTTTGGAACTATTTACTTTGAAAGTGATTCTTATAATATCAAGATTATGAACGCCATTTAGCATTACGATGCCATAGAGTATAATACCATTTTCCTTGCACTTACTGTGACAAGGGCATGCAACCAAGTGGAGGAATTGATAGACTCATACTACTTGTTCTAGTCCTGTCTTCAATTAATCAGTGGTATTTTTGTCAGCCAAATGTGGTAAACATGGGATCGAAGAGGAAAAGAGACAGTGGTCTGCATAGTTTATCAAGAAGGAAGTGGTGCCCGCAAGAAATAGGTTAACTTAGCAGCTTTTCATCCAAAAGGCTAGGAAAAAATTGTACGCAATAGGAAAGTTATCTGACTATTTTCTTATTTGGTTTGACCATCAAAAACTAAAGGAAAATCAAAGAAACAGTTATTGCTTAAGCGGTCCATTACTGACTTCGTAGTTGAAGAACCGTCTTACTAAGAATAGTAGATTCTCTTCGCCTGGGAAAATCCTGGTTTACTAAATATTAGAGATGTCACTGGTGGTATCTTCCCATCCAGCAAGCTTTTGTTTGATGTCCTTTTTCCTTTTTATCTTATTTGATTCGATAGGGATGGTGGTAGTATTTTGACTTTGGTGCGTCTCCTAGTTAGCCTCGAGTCTTACCATGCCAATGATGAAATTAGTCGGCTTCATATTACTAGTTTCTTAGGGATAGAGGAGCTTCAGAATGTTGTTGTGACCATCCTCTGGGATATTCACAGTGGATACAAGGATGATTGTTTTTATTTGATTGGATATCCTACTCATCCATACAGTTGGACATTATTAGTATAAGATTATGCTCCCTGTGACAAAATCTATGTACTGTTTCTGTCTAAACACTTTAGGCAATTTTAGGAAGACATCATCCAAAACTTTCAATTGACGTCTTGTTGGTTGCTATTTTTGGTTCAACTGTGAATTCCAGCTGCTTGGGTTTTGGTTCTTACAACCAGTTTATTCAGTTGATCATGTAGAATTTAAGTTATTTGCTGAAAACTTTTTTCTGCCATGAATTTAATCTTGAATGTATGATCTCTTACATTAATGTCTAAATTGTTATATCAGAGAAGCTCAATGTGATCCTTGTTTCATCAAGTTATTGAGCTGTGCGTTAACGTTGAAAGAATCTGAGAATCGGTTTAAATGAGAAAACTGTTAATATTTTGGAAGCCTGATATATATTTCCTCAGATCGTGTATGGTATCAATTTCTCCTTGAATTTTCTTTTCACTTTTTTGTTTCTGCAGCATCCTTTTACCTATTGCCTTTTCCTGAACTTGTTTGAAAATGCTTCTAAAGAAAAGATTCAATTGAAATTGTGACTGCTATTGTAATGATCATGCTGACTTGCATCTTTCACTACTTCTCTTGGAATTTATCAAAGAAGAGTGATTTGGAGTATATTTGATTGACAGATAGAGGACAGATATGAAAGCCAAAGAAGTGAAATTGTTTCTGGTTGTCATGTATAGATAATCAAGCGTAGGAAATCATTCATGTCTGGATAAGCGAGAAACAAGAGAGGAAGCATAGATTACGTATTAAGAAAAAAATGAAGGAAGAAGATGATGTATTAGTCAATATTAAAAAGAACAAGTTCGTTATTAGTTTACTTATGGTTCCTTTTGGATTTGACAAGAAAATACACACAATATAAGAGCTGTCAGGCCTTTCATTTATGTATGTCCAATTATAGGAGAAAAAATATATTTACCTAAGTACTTATTCCCCTATATCCAAACCCCTTTGCTGCATTTATTGTATCGATATATGACACCAAAAACTATTTCACATTTAATTTCTTTCATTCTATTTGGATGCAAAATTTAATTCTTTGTAGATTACAATCTGGAGTGTATAAGATATTCGTGGGGATGTGTCAAGGAAAGGTTGAAAAGACAATGCAGCCCTGGCATTGTGCGTTAAAGCGTCATTCCCTATGCTGAAGTACCCAATCTTTTTCTCTGCATTCCTTGTTTATCAGGGTGAAGCAAAGCTTATTTGGTTGAAAGACCAAAATAGCCCTAACGATGTGTGTGAAGGCGGAGAGGCCTATGATGTGCTCAGTTTTCCTTTCTTTCCAATTAATTTATTGAATAGCTGTGCGAGACATACCCTATTTGCCTTCGTCCTTCCTCTGGCGGTAGCTCAGCTTACTGGTGGTACTTCATGTCAGGGTAAGCAAAATCTTATTTGATTGGTTATGTCAACTCATTTACCTCTACATCCTTCCATAACTGACTGATCTTTTGCTTTTGTGAGGGCTTTTCACTTATGCCTTCCTATTCTGCAGGCCCATGTGAATTTTGTCGAATAACTTTGAGTTGTTAAGTGTTTCCATGAGTTTTCAATTATCGTTGGCCTTCTTCCTGGCGTATCTAAAAAATGATTCATTGCTATATTTAACTCGGTTAGGTACATTTTCCCTTTCGAAATTTTTCTAAATGTATCTGTTGATTTACTTTCAATGCTAGTTGCGGAAATTTGTGGAAAATTAGCAGTTAATTCCATGTTATGGGTGGAGCTCTGGTAATGACATTTGAGTCAACTGTCGTATATCTGCTGACTATTTGTGTTTATTTGAAGTATTAGTTGTGTGCATATATGGAAATGAAGTATGTTCTCAATTATTGTGATCTTGTTGAGGGATATTTTGTTATGGAAATTTTCATCGTGGAGATTGCCATTGAATTGCTTTTTGAACACCCTTCATGCTGCTAGTCCACACTCTTGCAGGTTTATATTAAGTCCAGGACACACGAGATAGTTGCTGCAACATTAGCTGTTTCAGATTAGTGTATAACTGCTAAAGCTGACCCACAGGTGAAAAGATGAATCACAGTGAGAATACCGAGTCCAATATTGATTGTCACATACAAGATGAGGCGGAAAGGCTGCTTAAAGAGATTGAACTGATGACGAAGAATGTTGAGAACTCTAAATTATATGCTGAATTGCGCTTCGATCTCGAACAGAATGAAACAATTCAACAACATCTGTTTCGCCATTTAGGCTCCCATTCACGCATTCAGCTGGTAATCTATTCTTTGGGAAGCATGGAATACAGTTTTCATTCACAGTTTCAGCTTGCCATAGTTCTCCTACTAAAACGAGATTTTTCCAATCTGATTGGCAATATAGAAGTATATGATCCTGTAATGTCTCCCGCTGATATCATAGTTTTCAAGGAACTCGGTATTGAGGTTCTAACCATTGATGAAAATTGTAAGAGGCAAGTCCAGAAACCAACAATGTTCTACATGCCTTATCCTAATTATAACCTTATTGGCAACCTGCTGGGAGCAAACTGGTCTTCGTCTTGTATCAACCAGATTTTTCTACTGACAAACTCATTCCGCAGTACATTGAACGTTATTCGACAGTGTGATTTTAGTGGAGAAACTGTGCAACGTCTAGAGAGAATTCTCGGTTTCACAACAGAAATTGACATACAAACTAGCTATGACATGATGTATATTAGTTTGTTCTCAGTATTTTCTTGGCATTTCTTTGATGTGGATCCCAACGTTGACATGGAAACTTCACTGCCTGGTACTGGATTTCCTTCTACTTTGATTTAAATTGGATAGTCTATTGGTTGGTCTTGACACGTGCACTGAACAGATTTATCTTTTGTTGGTTCAGTGACTGAAATTACAGAATATAAAGGAGATGTCAAACTGGGACGTTCTTGGTTGGATATGCAAAGGTACTTATATGTGAGACGATATACCTTTCTATATTTTATCGAGTACAATTCTCTTATTAATTCGGTTAATTCTGGGAAACTGTGGTGCTGCTAATTAGCATATCATTGAAGTCATTAGCCCTTTACTTCCTCTGTGTGTATGATTGTTTGAATTCTTTCCCCTCGTGAATTGTGATAAGATGTGCTTTACACATGAATGATTTAAGTGCTAGATGATGATCTAGATTTTGTTGTTTGGGATGTGCAAAGTACTTTGAAATTATTTGCTTACACGAAACTATAGAGTGATAAAGGTGAGTTGAAGGAACAAAGGAGGGTAAAGCATACTTCATCCTTAAAGATTTAACTTTTGTCTTTCGTCTTGCAGGTGTCTTGAAGAAAATCTTTTGGAATATATGCAAAGTGATATGACTAGTAAGGAATTAGCGCAAATTTTTGGTGAATATCGGGGGCCTCGTCATTTAAGATGCAACTCAGTTCCTCCACCTCCAGGTTGGATTAAGCTAAACATCTATGGAATTGGTAAAAAGGGTGATCAGCCAGGACGATATAGTGGTGTCTTTCAAGATGAAACTGGAATGTGTTTAGGTAGGTATAGTGGTACTATTCATGTTGACGACAATGTGATTGCTGGACTGGAGGCCTTGAGGCACGGGTTAATCAGAGGCATGGAAGGAAAGCCGAATGCGCAAAAGTTGATTGTGGAGTCCGATAATTTTATACTTGTCCAATTTGTTAATCGTCGCCCTGAGCCAAAAGAAATAACCCTGTGCAGGTTGAAAGAAATTTTTGGCTTGATGGAGCGTATAACTTGTGTAATTTACCATGTGTATGAAGAAGCCAATGAAGCTGCTAGAGACTTGGCTCTGAGAGATGAACGTGATAATCGTGCATAGATAACTTTGTTCAAACAGGTTTCAAATTCAGTTTGCATTTTATGGGAAAGTGATGATTTTTGTTTGTCAAAGTGTGGAGAGACTTGAAGAATGGATGTTTAAGTTGTCAGGATAATTTACATTTTAACTTTTGTTTCTAATTTTGCTTCGGATGTTTAGGATGATATACACTGCCTGTTCTAACTTTATTTTTAACATAATGGTTTCTGTGTTCTGAGTGTTAGAACTATATATAACTGGAAATTTTGCATGATCCTAAATCTTGGAAAGATCAGAGGAAAGTATATGTAGCTATAATTTTCTTTTCTTTTGGTGGATTACAATTTATACCATGTCAGTAATTTAGAGAAATTCTTTTAATAGTTCCACTATCCATATTGTGATTTGGGAGGGGAATCTTGGAGCAACGGTAAAGTTAGTCTCCATGTAACTTATAGGTTACGAGTTCGAACCGTGGAAGCATCCACTAATGCTTGCATTAGGTCAGGTCGGGTTGTCTGCATCACACCCCTTGAGATGCAGCCCTTTCTTGGACCCTCCGTGAACGAGAGATGCCTTGTGCGCCGGACTGTCCTTTTAACATCCATATTGTGATTTAACTTATTGAATATATCGTGTCTAGGTTACTTTATTATTGATTAGTGCTGTGTGATTTTACTTATCTGACATAGTGTCTAACAGTTATCGCTGTGAACCTTAATTGTAAGTACAGTAGGGTGAATTGCGCCCTGATTAAGATTTAGTCGACTAACTGGGGATTTTGGTCAGCTAGTTTTGAATACTCTGCACAGTAAGTTAACAGGATATTCCATAAAGAACATAAAAGTGAAGTGCTGTGAAGTAACTGAGATCATTATTTTTGTACTGGTTCATGCACGAATACGATGCTTACATCCAGTCCCCTTGAAGTGCAAGAGTGATATCTTTTGAAGTTCTTGAAGTCGAAACGTTTACAACCTTGTGTATTTTGTTACACTCACCAATTAGCTGTTGGTTTTCACTCGATCACCAACAAACGAACCCTTTGATATTTTAGATCACCTAAGAAACTATGGTTCTTTTTGAATGACAGAGAATTACTGGTGTTTGAAGAATAAGAGAGGGAAATTGAGAGTGAAGCTGGCTGTCTTCTTCTTTTGAAGAGCTAGTATTTATAGCATGTCTTGTGTTAGGCTTTTGCATAAGTCAGATGATTTTGATGATTATTTCTCTATCTTCCTTCTAGCATTGTACTATATCTCCTCCTAATTAATTCTGAGCGTTGCCTGTTGGTTCTTTGATTGAAGGCTCCACCTTAAATTTGAATCTCCAATTTTATTTTGTACCGCTAATTAAAATACTTAGGTGGCTAACTTTATAGTTCAACCATCTGAAAAATGTAAAGAACATGGGGTATTATCATTTTTAGCCCGCGCCAGAAATTATTTATATCTGGTAGCCGTAAAAGTGTATAAAACTTGTATAATTTTTGTATATAACATACATAATGTGTATATATATAAAAGTATACAAATTTTATATATTTTTCCGGCTATTATTTTTACAGTGTCATTTTTCCAAGAACATTAGCTCCATATATTTCTTTTTTTCTTTTTGGACTTATAGAAGCAAAAATAAAAGTTTTTTGGTTTCTTTTGGGGGGATTTTGCATCCGTACCTACTTTTTATGTCACATTTTAACTTATACCCGCTTTGTAAAAAAATTTGTATCTGTACTCGCTTTTGCGCATAACTTCAGCATGCGGGGCTGAAGTAGCAAAGGCAGTCACGCAAAACTTCAACATTCTAGTAGACGGGCCTGAAGTAGCTTGCGAACTTCAGCTCTAGTAAATGGGGAACTTCAGCTCTAGAGCTGAAGTTTTTGTCTTTGTAAATGGGGAACTTCATGATGAAGTTAAAGACAAAAATTTCAGCTCTAGAGCTGAAGTTTTGTCTTTTGTAAATGGGGAACTTCAGCATACGGGGCTGAAGTTCCCAAGTTATAAAGACAACAACTTCAGCATACGATGCTGAAGTTCCCCATTTACAAACACAAAAACTTCAGCATACGGGGCTGAAGTTCCCCCAGTTACACTGGGGAACTTCAGCTCTAGTTTTGTCTTTTGTAAATGGGGAACTTCAGTATATGGGGCTGAAGTTCCCAGTTATAAAGACAACAACTTCAGCATAAGCCCCAGTTTACAAAGACAAAACTTCAGCTCTAGAGCTGGAGTTTTGTCTTTGTAACTAGGGAATTTGTAACGGGGAAACTTCAGCTCTAAGTTTTGTCTTTGTAATTGGGAAACTTCAGCCCCGTATGCTGAAGTTTTGTCTTTATAACTGGCGAACTTCAGCTTAACTGATGAACTTCAGCCCTAACGGATATAGGTTAAATGGGAGCGACCAAATAGGGTACCCCGCGCAATTTTTACTTCTTTTGGTGCCGGTGTTTCTTTTCTTTGAAATACTGAATCATTTAACTCCATAGACGAATGGAGCAAAAAAATTACTAAAGCTCTAACAATGAGTCTTTGAATTTCTTATTAATTATAATTATACATCAATTCCAAACTTATTAGCCATGTGAAGGAAAATTACATTGGGTTTGAACGAACACATCTTCAATCAAAGGTTTTGAAATTAGAAAATACCATTGTTTCGTACACAAGAAAATGTTCCCCTTGGCTTCCAGCCTATCATCACCAGTTTGCTCTGACTTCCCTCTCTTCCTTTGTCGCAGCAAAACACTAAAATATTGGTTCGTTTCAGCTAGTTTTCAAGATGCAATGCAACACATTCTTTCTTTGTTTTCTTTTGCTCTTTTTGGTGTACTGCACAAAGTGCCATAGTGAAAAATGGACTACTTTCTTAAGAGTCCACAATAAAGGGTGGCTTTAGTTCAAGGTTGAGGAAGATGCTGCATAAACTTAAGATAGTTGGATTCTTGGAGAGCTTTGACAGGGTTGGGTAGGTGGGATGTTTGGGCAAAGTGATGGATGAGAATGACATCAAAGTTATTGTTGGGTAACACCAACATCCAACCTATGGCAAGGCTCGCGAGGGGCTGAGGTGGATCGAATTGGAGTCATAGTCAGAACATGTCGCTTGTTTGGTAGTATAATTTTTGGCATAGTAAGCGCTTCATCCTCAGAGTTCTAATTTTTTTGAATCACGAAAGACCTCAATTTTCATCATGAATGCTTGATAAATGCGTAAACTGATGCATGTTTTCTTAAATAAAAAAACTATAAAGAAGAGATGATATTCACAAGTTGAATGGTAAATGACACCTCACACTTCTTTTGACATATGACGTCTTTTGGCTGAAAATAAAAAAAGAAGAGTCGTGCAAGCAACAAATGCTTGACATGGCTGCTTGCCGGTACTTACATTGAAATTAAGGGTAATTTGGACTTTAACCAGTGTTTTATGTGCTTCGATTGCTTGTACGGTGCACTAAGCACGGGACATTGCACTATATTGTCGGTAAGGCTTGTTATTCTTTCTGTTACATTTTATGTAGCACTTTTTTTTTCTGCCCATACAAAAATAATGTCTTTTCCTAATTTGACTACTATTTAAATTTAAATTACGCTCCCAATTTTATCTATAATTGCAGGATTTATTTCGATCACTTAATATGAAAAGCTATGTGAAACTATCAAAATAACAGGAATATGAGAGAGGAAGGAGCCGTCAACTGGATTGGACTCATCTAACATAAAAGTCTTTGAAATTATAGCTCCAAGTCATTTTGCTGCCACTGAAAGTCCAATTGCATAATCTAAACGAAAAAAATCATATCTTCAAACTTCATCACTTCAATAACGGGATTGAAGTCAAGAGGACTCAAAAAGAATTTCTAATGGATCCACATTACATAACAACTGTGATGGAAATCAGAGAATATAGAGAGAAAATCTTTTTGATTATTTTTATTGAATGAATATTTATTGTGTACAGTGTTGTATATATACTAAATTCTAAGAAGGAAAACTAAAGAAAATAACAAACCTATACACATGTCTATTTCTAATTGTGTATATGATAACAAACAAAGAAATTTTTACAAAAAATGCAAATGTAAATATTATCCATTAGCTCTTCTAGAAGGTCCTAGGTCCTTCAGCTGAAATCCACCTTTGTATTTGGTAAATAAGATGGACGTTTCTGATGTGTCCATGCTGAATTTTAATGAATGGCTCTGATTATTTTGATTTGTAAAATGAGACTTTGACTGTTTTTAATTTAAAGTGTTCTTGTTTCTATCAGACAAAAGCTTATGCCTTCTCTCTTCTGCAAGGAGCTCATTTCCTTTATCAACCATGAAATTTTTGCACCAACATCCCCCCTCAAGTTGGAGGATGGAAGCGACACGCCCAATTTGCCCACTATACGATGTTGTTGAGGCCCAGACACTAGCTGAGTGAATATATCGGCAATCTAATGAGGGAATGAAGGAAACAGAGATAAGGCTGGCGAGAAATTGTTGACGGACGAAGTGACAATCCAAGTCAACATGTTTCGTCCGTTCATGAAATACCAGATTATTTTGTAATATGAATAGCGGCTTTGCTATCTGAATGAAGCGAGACAGGAAGTGAGGGTTTGACAGTCAGATCTAAGAGGAGACGAACCAGCCAAGTTATTTCGGCAACAACACGGTGCATCGAGCGGTACTCTGCTTCAACAGATGAGAGAGATATGGAGGGTTGTTTCTTGGATTTCCAAGATATTGGAGATCCTCCTAAGCTCATAAAAAACCCACTAACTGAACAACGTGAGTCACGGCAAGATCCCCAATGGCAATCACAAAAGGCAAAGAGTTTTAGAGATGGGTCTGAATTGAGGAAAAGACCAAAACTTGGCATCGATAAAAGGTATCACAGGTAGTGTATTGCTGATTCAAAATGAGGACGCCGAGGCTGCTGCATATATTGAGTTAAATGTTGGACTGAAAATGAAAGATCCAGTCGAGTATGAGTCAAATAGTTGAGTTTGCTAACAAGACGCCGATAAATTGTAGGATCAGGAAGGAGCTCGCCAGATTCAGTAGTCAATTTGCAATTGGGGTCCAGTGGAGAGTGGACAGGATTCATTTATGTTCCTTTGACTAAGGATCAATCCTTGTTTTTCACGTATAGTTTCCATACCAAGGAAGTAACTTGTTTCACCAAGGTCCTTAATTTGAAACT
>MDKI01271703.1:0-73121 GCA_005239505.1 Nicotiana paniculata
TGTTGTTGGTGAGGGCACATGATCTCATGAACGATTGGTAATATTGTAATTTTCTTGTTGAGTAGGTGCATGAATTGAGAGGGCTTAGTAGTTGCAAGTCGACTCTTGAGGTTGGGTAGTTGCAATTAGGTTGATTCGTGTGATTGATTAAATTATTATACTTGGCATGTTTAAAGAAGGGAAAGAATGTGAAATTTTGTATGTTCATACTTGATTGCCGGTATCGATCATAGTTAAGGGGTAATGTGTGTGATTGAAAAGTAAAATACTCCTTGTTAATGAAATGTGTACGTGTTGAAGGATATTGCTCGAGGACGAGCAAGAGTCTAAGTGCAGGGTGTAGATGTGTGGCTAGAATCCATAGTTTTAAGCATTATGTACCTTACATTTTATATGCTTTTGTGATAAAAATACACGTCATATGTGCATAATGAAGTCTATTTCAGTGTAGGTGAATTGGAGATGGGAGCCGAGCTAAATGGGTACATAAACGTCAAAAATACGCTCAAGAATCGAAAAGGAGTGACCCGGGCCATAGCCGGGCGTTTTGGCCCAAAAGCCTAGCTTAACCAGGCGTTAGTGGGGCGGTAGACCCCAAACGCTAGCCATGCCCAGGCGTTAATGGGGCGTTAGAGCCCAAACGCCTGGCCTACCCAGGCTATAGCTGGGCGTTTGGGGCTTAACTCCTGGGGTCCCTGGTCCGGTAAATTTCGAGTTTTGAAGGTTTTAAGTATTTCCCGGTTTGAATAGAAGTCTCCTACACGTTTAGGGGTTTGTCCCAAACATATAAATAGACCCAAAAACACAACTTTGAGGAGGGGATGCCATTTTTGGAGAGAAGATACACACAAGATCATTGAGGAAGCAAAGGATTATCAGTTTTCTTCATCTTATTTTAGTATTTTCCATTTATGCAACACTTATGCAATTGGTTGGTTCTAGCATGAGTGGCTAAACACCCATTGTTCTGGGGTTGTGGTTAGCCATGAATATTGTTATTTTACATTAACTTAACCTTGATTATAGTTCGCTCAATATATGGTTGTTTCTTCAATTCTGCATTTAATTACTTAATTGTTTGGCCAGCAATTTGGTTCTATATACTATCTATGTTATGCTTGGGAAAACCGTATATAGATTAGAGAATAATTGAAGAGAGCGCGATCTTAACCCTTTAGGGGAGCGGATTTGTGGTTAGGATAGGAATATACCTAGTCATCGTGCTTTATAAACATCGTAATCTTAGTGTGTTCTAATAGATTAATTTCATAGGAATATAGGCGTTAATCTATTGAGAATAGGCGAGTAGTACTACGGGAGAAGGCTACGAGAGCAATTATCGATTAATTAGCAGCCATGAGTGAATTATATAAAAGGGGAGAGTTAATTAGAATGCAATACGAGTGGTAAACTGATCACAACCCTAGAATATTTGTCTCTACTGAATACACACAATAATATTCTCTGTCACTTGATAATTAGTTAATTCATAGAATCTTATTATAAATTAGTTACATTCCTGGATTTTGTTTTGGCTCGATTAAATAACAATTAGAGTGATTCAACAAGTAGTTTACGCAAGTCCCTGTGGGTTCGACATTCGATTTAAACATTATATTACTTGATACGACCACGTATACTTGCGTGTGCGTTTGGGACCAACATTTAGCAGCTAGCCTAGATCTTGAAGTGGAGCAGTTGGATGTGAAAATTGTATTTCTTCATGGAGATTTGGAAGATGAGATTTATATGAAGCAGCCGGAAGGATTTGAATTAGCTATAAATAAACACATGGTATGCAAATTGAATAAGAGTCTTTACGGATTGAAGCAGGCACCAAGGCAGTGGTACATGAAGTTTGACTCATTCATGAAAAGGCAAACATACATAAAGACCTATTCTGATCCATATGTATACTTCAAAAGATTTTCTGAGAATAAATTCATTATATTATTGGTGTATGTTGATGACATTGTTGATTGTAGGACAAGACAAAGAGCTTATTACAAAGTTGAAGAGAGATTTGTCTAAGGCATTTGATATGAAGGACTTGGGCCCAGCACAACAAATTCTAGGGATGAAGATAGTTCGAGAGAAAACAAGCAAAAAGCTGTGGCTATCTCAGGAGAAGTGCATTGAACGTGTATTGGAACGGTTCAACATGAAAAGTGCTAATCCAATCAACATACCTCTTGTTGGTCATCTAAAGTTGAGCAAGAAGATGTGTCCTACAATAGTGGAGGAGAAACGAAACATGGCTAGAGTTCCTTATTCTTTAGTAGTCGGAAGTTTGATGTATATAATGGTATGCACCAGACTAGATATTTCTCATGCAGTTGGTGTTATTAGCAGGTTCCATGAAAATCCAGGAAAAGAACATTGGGAAGCAATCAAGTGGATATTGAGGTACCTGAGAGGTACCACGTGAGATTGCTTGTATTTTGGAAGATATGATCCAACCATGAAGGACTACACGAATGCTGATATGGCAGGTGACCTTGATAATCATAAATCTAATACTAGATATCTGTTCACATTTCCAGGGGTAGGTATATCATGGAAGTCGAAGTTGCATCAAAAGGAGTATGTCGTCTATTGTGATAGTCAAAATGCAATAGACTTGAGCAAGAACTCTATGTACCATGTAAGAACAAAGCATATCGATGTGATATATCATTAGATTTGTGATCAGGTGGATAATGAATCTTTACAGGTCAAAAAGTTTCACATGAGTGAAAATCCTGCTGAAATGTTGACCAAGACGATTCCAAGAGACAAGTTCGAGCTATGCAACAAACTTATCGGCATGAACTCTATATGAAAAACTGGAGTTACCTCCTTCAGGTGCATGGGACTGGAGGGGGAGATTAGATGGGTCCATCCCATGTGTAAGGAAGACATCTTCCTTTTGGCTTTGAAATGTCAAGCCAACTAAAGGAATAGTAAGGAAGATTTTATGACAAATATTTCTTTGGTTTCACATTGAATATTTGACTCTTTCCAAACTCATAAGATCAATCATAAACACTATAAATAGGTGTCTCGCTCTCATTGTAAAACACACCAACAAAGAGAGAAAGAAAGAGTGAGGCATCATAGACAGGGTATAAAAAAATAGTCTGTGAGAAAAATAGAGAGTAAGCGGTATTATAGTGAGGTGGAAATATCAAAAGAGGGTTATTTCTTTTGAGTGTTATAGTGGTCTTTGGAGTATTTTACTCGGACTACAAGGTATAAAATTTCGTGCTATAGTAATATTAGTTGCTCCTCTTGGGGCCGTGGTTTTTTCCCTTATTCAAAAAGGTTTTCCACGTAAAAATCTTGGTGTCTTTGTCACTCTTTTATTCTTGTTAATTATTGTATCTCGGTGCTACGTTATTATTCCGCTTTTATTACTGTGAATATTATTTCTGTGGGGGTTTATTTCCAACAATACTTACCTCTTGAAGTGTGATTGATCACTAAAAAAGCCTCTAAGCATGAGTAGAAATTATCCATGAGATCATCTTCCGGTTCCACGGTCTTCTGTTGTGTGATTCAAATAATACCTGGAACAGGAAAGCCTGTTAATTATCACTTTTAACAACTAACAATTCCACAAAATATGGAGATTTTGGTTAAAATTGAACTTGCTATGTTCATGTAGTAAGGTTGTACTATAAATTCTTGACCTAAATGCTTATGGATATTAGGGTGTTGTGTTGCTAAAAATGAAACTAAGAAAGTGCTCCATGTTTAAATATCATGTTTTGGTCGAAAATTGATGAACAACAACTGTCTTTTCTTCACATCTCCTTTCGAGAAGTTATGTTGAAGTAAAGGTTATGTAACTTACTAAAGTAATGTGATATTTCTGTGATTTCCCAATTCTTATGCATATATAAATCATTTCATATGAACATTCCATTCTGGCAAAGACGGATCCAGAATTTTAACTTTTATGAGTTCTAGATTTTAAAACAACGACTTCAAGTGCTAATAACTTGGTTCTAGATTTAATATTTGTACATATTTAATTTATTTCTTAACGTAAATACATTGTTTGAGCAAAAGCTACTAGGTTCGGCTGAATCTGTAGTCAGGCTTCTAGATCTACTAGTCATTCATGCATTGCAAGATATATTCATGAATTATAGACTTTGAAGCTATGCCGCTCAGATCCTCCAAAAATGAATAACTTTGGAAGGATCCAAGACACATCTAGTGGGTGGGATTTTTGAAGGATCCAAGAAACATAGTAATGAAGCAACATGCACTAGTACATGCATGATATATTCATAGATTATAGACTATGATGCTATGGTGCTCGGATCCTCCAAGATTGAATAACTTTTGAACGATTCAAACACAAACCTGATGGCATTTTTGAAGGATCCGAGCAACATAGTAATGAAGCGACGTGCATTATTATGTGCATGATATATTCATGGATTATAGACTTTGAAGCTATGTTGTTTGGATCCTCCAAGATTGAATAACATTTGAACGATTCAAGATATACACGATGGCATTTTGAAGGATTCGAGAAATATACGACATGCATTCTTACGTGCATCATATATTCATGGATTAGACTATGAAGCGATGTTTCTCGGCTCCTTAAAAATTGAATAACGTTTGAAGGATCTGACACACATCCGGTGGGATTTTTGAAGGAT
Source organism: Nicotiana paniculata (assembly GCA_005239505.1). Taxonomy (NCBI): domain Eukaryota; kingdom Viridiplantae; phylum Streptophyta; class Magnoliopsida; order Solanales; family Solanaceae; genus Nicotiana; species Nicotiana paniculata. The sequence continues at coordinate 4,659 of MDKI01271703.1, forward strand.
TTGAGCAACATAGTAATGCAGCAGCATGCACTCGTACGTGCATCATATATTCATGGATTAGACTCTGAAGCAATGTTTCTCGGATCCTTCAAAATTGAATAACTTTTGAAGCATCAAACACACATTAGGTGGAATTGAAAGTACAAAAGGCGGGTGAATTGCTTATTTTAAAATTAACTATTATAAGTTGACTAGTTTTCCAATTAGTCGACTAGATGTAATAGCAAGATAATTAGAAGTGCAGAATTAAATGCAGAAGTAAAGTGCAGGAATTAAAAATACCGGAGTCTTTATACTGGTTCGGATTCAATGTGAATTCTAGTCCAGTCCCCTTGGGTTGCAAGGGAGTTCTTTTTCAGTGATTGAGTTTCTTGAGTACAAAGTGAATGATGTAGTTTACACTAACAACTCATTTTTATGTCACTCAACTTTTCTTGATACAATGCCTCACCAGCATTTTTCTCTATTTCTTCTCTAACTTGTTACACAGCAGATCTAGTAGAGATACAATATTTGTTTGCAGTAGAACAAAGAGAGGGTAATTGGTTTAATCAAAGTATGTCTCTCGAAGACTTGAGGAAGCGTATAATACTTTGTAGGAGAACGTTACTGATGAGATTTTTCAACCCAAGAGATTTGATCCTTGGAAAGAAATTGATTCTTTCCAAGAATAAGATTAATTTTCGTTACTTTCCTTGATGTGTGGACTTTGACAGCTTTTCATCTTTAAGTCTTGATAGCGGCGAACTTGCTCCTTAATTCTGGGTCCTTCCAGTAATAGCTACTGATTGATTATCTTGTCGGATCTTCAATGCTTCTTTTCTTTTTTAACGCTTCAATCAATCTCGGATTGATTATCTTGCCGGATCTTCAGTGCTTCTTTTTCCTTTTGAATGCTTCAATAAATCTTTGATTGATTTCTTCCTTCAGCTTTGGTTGTTTCTCTTTGTGCACTTCAATCTCGGTTGATTTCCTTGAGTCCCTACACCGAAAGAAATTATATTATTTTTTATCATTAAAACTAAAACCTAAAAATCTCCCCTTTTTTGATGATGACAAAAAATAATATATGTAAACATCAGTTAACTTCCCTGTATTCAACTCCCCCTCAATGAGTGCAGTTAACTCCCCCTCAATAGGTGTCGTTGGGACTACTTCCTTTAGTCGACTTCTCCAGTTGGATATATGACTCCCCCTTAAGAGGTGCCATTGGGACTACTTCTTTTAGTTGACTTCTCATGTAGTATCTATAGTCGACTCCCCCTGCAATGGATGTACCTGCACGAATATATGTATAGTCTTCTCCCCTTTTTTGACATTATCAAAGAGGAGATAAAAACAACACCAGATACTAAGCAGAATTTGTAGCATAAGATGCATGATATGCATGCAGAGTTATAGAAAAATAAAGGAAAAAATATCCAACGACTGGTTATCCAGTCCAAAACAGCATAGCAAAAAAATTGTTTGAAACTTCCACACTAACGACGCAAGAAATAAGTAAGAGTGTTGTAAATCGCCTCCTTCAGTTGATCAAATCTAGCATTAGCTGAGACAGTAACTCCATCAAGCATGTCGTGTACTTCCTTGAATGTCTTGACTGCGTTTTCCCTAACTCTGAGAATTGCAACCCTTATCTTTGAAACATCAGACCATGTCTCTTTGGAGATTGCATGAATGTCCCCAACAGTGGACTGAGTAGCAGCAAGAAGATCTTTGATGGTGGTCAGCTGGTTGTCAATGGCAGTCAGTTTCTCAGCAAGGCCAGGATTACTAACACTGTGATGGGAAACAGAGGATTCGGTCTTAGGATTAGGTTGAACATGCTTGACCTCACCTTCCTGTTTCTTAACCCAGGAACCCTTCACTCACACATATCCCATACTAGCAAATGCCCTATAATTGTAAGATTTTGAAACAGAGACGAAGGGATATTCAGAGATAGAGATATTATGAGCTTCAAGAATGTAAGTGATGTCTATGCCATAAGGAAGGCTGGTGGGATCATCAACACTTTCAATCATAAAATTTATGACCCAGGAGGACAGTTTGATCTTGAGTTTGGTAACAAGGCAATAGGCAAGAAAGGTATCTCTTTGATAGAAGGTGGAGAAAGAGCCAACACGAGGGAGCATAGTAGTTGAAATAATATGCAATAGAACACGAGTTTCAAAGCTAACATCACTTGGTCCTAACTGGTTCGGGAGGGATTCTGACGAACACGCAGCAATACAAAGTTTTGCTTGATCAAAGGTGATTTCAATATCATCGGTCCAAGAGTTTTTGAAAAGCATGGGAAAACCAGAACACATAAACTGAAAAATTGAGTCAAACATGGCACAATCAAGAACGATGCGCTTTCCTAACACTAAGGATTCCAACTTGTCAGGCTTACTAGAGCGAAGATTGGCATAAAACATTCTCACTAGGGGTTCATAGACTTTAGGAAGGGGGAAAAAAGAATTTTAACCAGCCTTGATAAACAAACAGATCTTTTACTTTACAGTTTAGGGCCTCCATGTCATCAAGGTCGACTACTCTGCAATGAATGATTGGCTTGTCTTTCAGAGCAATAAAAAAATCCTTGTTTGGAGAATCCCAGAAATTTAGGTCAGACTCTAAAGAACTTGAGAGATCTATTTTTTATTTTTTTGGAGTAAAGGATTCAGCAGGTTCTTCCAAAGGTATTTTTCCCAGGGCTTTTTCTCCTAGAGATGAGAATGATCTGAGAGTTCTGCTTGAGAGGAGGCAAAACCTTCTGAGTGGTCAGACTCTAGGTATACTTGTTCTGGGGGCTGGGAAGGGGGTTTTGCTCTGGAGCGATTACTTTTTCTGGTGGAGGCTAAGGGATTTTTATAGTGTTTAGACATGAAAAAAACTTGGTTTAAGAGAGTTTTGGAGAGGGTTTCTAGGAGATGGGAACGATGGAAATTGAAAGAGGGTTTCAGAGATTAAAAGAAGGGGTTCCTGACGGTTGGTACAGGAAATGAAAGGGCGTTAGTTGAACAGGCGTGATGATTGGTTTTCCTTTCTTGAACGCTGCAACTGATGTGAAAAGAGAGGAAAAGAGAGGGAATTCAGAGGCGTTATTAATGACTATGAAAAGACAAAGTTTAAACATTAGGCATATAAAATATAAAAACATAACATAGGTCCTAATATTAATGATCAATGGAAATAATATCAAGTAATTCTCTTAAAAAGAAAAATCTGTCTTCAAGTAAAGGTTTAGTAAAAATATCTGTTAATTGATCAGCAGTTCCAACAAAAGATAATTCTATATTTCCCTTAAGAACATGATCTCTAATGAAATGATGTTTGATGTCTATATGATTTGCCCTAGAGTGATGCACAGGATTTTTTGAGAGACATATAGCACTAGAGTTATCACAGAGAACTGGAATAGGTTTAAAGAATAGTTCATAGTCACCCAATTGATGAGACATCTATAGTAATTGTGCACAACATTATCCAATGGCGATATACTCAGCCTCAGTTGTGGACAGTGCAACTGATCCTTGCTTTTTATTGTTCCAAGATATCACTGTTTTTCCAAGTAATTAACATGTTTTGCTGGTGCTTTTTTTGTCTTCCTTATCACCTGCAAGATCAGCATCTGAAAAACCTTCTAGTTTAAAATTGTTAGAGCGTGGATACCATAATCCGTGAGAGATAGTTCCAATAAGATATTGATTAATTCTCTTTACCTGCAGTCAGATGTGATTCTTTAGGAGCTGACTAAAACCTGGCATATTTACAAACACTAAACATAATATCTAGTCGACTAGCAGTTAGATAAAGAAGGGAGCCAATCATTCCACGATATTTAGTTTTATCAACAGGATTTCCCTGCTCATCTTTGTCAAGACTTGTTGATTTGGTGTGCCAATAGCTTTATCATTACCCATACCAAACTTTTGAATCAACTCCTTTGTGTATTTTGTCTGACATATAAATGTTCCTTCTTCATATTGTTGAATTTGAAGTCCAAGAAAGAACGAAGCTCTCCCATCATACTCATTTCAAACTCACTTTGCATAAGATTTGAAAATTCCTTGCACAGAAGAGGATTAGCACTACCAAAAATAATATCATCAACAAAAACTTGAATAATGAGATTATCTTCCGTGATATTTTAATAAAAAGGATACTTTCTGCTTTACCTCTTGTAAATCTGTGATCAATAAGAAATGAGTTGAGTCTTTTGTACCATGCTCGTGGAGCTTGTTTAAGTCCATACAATGCTTTGGTCCATTTGTACACATGGTAGGTAAACTTTGAATCTTCAAATCTAGGGGGTTGTTTTACATATACCTCCTCCTCAATGAAACCATTTAAAAATGCATTTTTAACATCCATCTGGAAGAGCCTAAATCTTTTAAAGGATGCGTATGCCAGAAGAATTCGTATTTATTCCAGTCGAGATACTGGAGCAAAGGTTTCATCGTAGTCGACTCCTTCCTGTTGTGAGTATCCTTGAGATACTAATTTGTCTTGTTTATCACAACCTTTCCATTCTCATTTAGCTTATTTCTGAAAACCCATTTTGTTCCAGTTACAGGAGCCTTTTCAGGCTTAGGCAGCAGTTTCCACACTTGATTTTTGTCAAATTGATCTAGCTCTTCCTGCATTGCTTGTAACTAGCTTGAGTCTTTCAGGTCTTCCTCTATTTTCTTTGGTTCAATCTGGGAAATCAGTGCTATGTTTTCTTTCTTCTTGAGAGCTCTCATGGTTTTCATTCCTTCGCTTGGGTCTTCTATGATAAACTTTTGAGGATATTCTGGTTCACTTCTCCATTCATTTGGACGAATTGTATGTGTATGAGTAGTTGACTCCTTCAGAGATTTCGATTGACTATTGCTAATCTCATTAGTTGACTCCATTACACCATCAGGTTTATTAGTCGACTCTTGAGATTTTCTTGTCTCCTGAATCTCTTGAATTTGATCTTCATTACCTGCAATAATTCCTTTCTCGGTCGAAGTGCTATTTTCATCAAAGATAACATGTACTGATTCTTCTACACGCAGTGTGCGTTTATTATATATCTAAAGGATTTACTATTTAATGAATAACCCAGAAAAATACCTTCGTCACTTCTTGGATCAAATTTTCCAATATTGTCCTTACCATTATTGTGAATGAAGCACTTGCTTCCAAACGGATGAAAGTAACTTATATCGGGTCGTTTACCTTTCCACAATTCATAAGGAGTCTTCTTTAGGATGAGTCTTACGAGGTATCGGTTGAGAATGTGACATGTTGTACTTACTCCTTCTGCCCAAAAGTGATTTGGCAACGAATATTTGACTATCATAGTTCTTGCCATATCTTGTAAAGTCCTATTTTTCACTCAATAACTCCATTATGTTGAGGTGACCTTGGAGCAGAGAAATTGTAGGTGTATCCTTAATCATTGCAGAAACCTTCAAATGTTCTGCTTTCAAATTCTCCTCCATGATCACTTTGAATTGTTGTAATAAGATACCCTTTTTCTCTTTCGGCCTTTTTACAGAAGATCTCAAAAATTTTCAAAGCTTCATCTTTGTGAGATAGAAAAATCACCCAAGTAAAGCGTGAGTAATCATCAAAAATAACAAAGGTATATCATTTTCCTCCGATGCTAGCAGTTCTAGTAGGTCTAAATAAGTCCATATGAAGCAATTGCAAGGGCTTTGAAGTAGATACAATATCTTTGTTTTTGAAAGAGTTTCTAGTTTGTTTACCAATCTTACATGCATCACATACATGATTTCTAGAAAAATTGAGTTTAGGTAAACCAATAACTAAATCATGCTTGGAAAGTTTCTCTATCAGATGCATGCTTGCATGACCAAGTTTCTTATGCCATAATCATAGATCATCAGATATGGATGTTAAACAAATATGACCATCTATATTTTCAAGACCATCAAGAATATATACATCTCCATATCTTTTACCTGGGAGGATTATTTTACCCATCTCATCTTCAATAGCACAACCTGTTTTCTTGAACTTTACTTCATACCCTGAGTCGCATAGTTGACTTATACTCAGAATATTGTAGTTAAGTATATCAACAAGATAAACCTCAGTGATATCACAGTTATTATTGAAAGGAATTGTTCTGGTACCGACTATTTTTCCTTTTGAGTCATCACCAAATTTGACACTTCCTCTGTCAATTTTTTTAACTTCTTTAAACAGGTTTTTGTCACCCGTCATGTGACTGGAACACGTACTATCTAAGTACCATTTTCCTTTGCTACTCCTTCTGAGGTGTTCCTGCACAACATAATTATCACTTCCTTTTATATACCCAAGCTTTCTTGGGTCCTTGTTGGTTAGTATTACTGGACTCAGGATTGTTTTTGGGTTTCCAAATCCATCCTGAGACATTTGATTTACGAAATCAACAAAAAGAATATTTATGTCCACTTTCGTTGCAGTAGTGACACGTAAGTCCTGGTCCATTTTTGGATCTTTCATTTGTGTTACTACTAGTGAACTCTGTTCTGGCTGGTCCTTCTCCAGTTGACTTGTAAGTCGCCTGGGTCCTTGTTGGTTAGTATTACTGGACTCAGGATTGTTTTTGGGTTTTCAAATCCATCCTGAGACATTTGATTTACGAAATCGACAAAAAGAATATTTATGTCCACTTTCGTTGCAGTAGTGACACGTAAGTCCTGATCCATTTTTGGATCTCTCATTTTTGTTAGTACTAGTGGACTCTGTTCTGGCTGGTCCTTCTCCAATTGACTTGTAAGTCGCCCGGTTCGACTTGAAGTACTTCTTTTTCAATTTTGCATACTTCATGCTTGAGTTTCCAGTGTTTTATTTCTTTGCTGAGTCTCTTTAGTTCATTTATCATTTTTTGAGGCTCTTTCAAAGTAAGGTCAAGAATATCATGCAATTCATTGCATCTTTCACAGTTATAAGATCTTACCTCGCTTGTTTCACCTCGCGCCATGAAACAGTTCTCGTTGTCATGTTTGCATTCGTCATCTGAAGTGTCCTCGTCTTTCCACCATCTTGAGAGTTTGTTCATGTCATTTTCCAGAATTTTCATGAAACATATACTTGCTATCTCTTCATTTTCAAAACTGTCTTCATCACTCCAGTTTCCAAATTATTTGTTCTTGTTAAAACCTCTGGAAACCTTTCTTTTAAGATCAGTACAATCAGCTTGAACATGCCCAAATTTTCTACACTCATAGAATTTGCCATCATTTTTGTCTTGTTCGTTGTATTGCCTAGTTCGCCTGGGTGGTATCCTGCCTCTTCTTGTATTCCTGTATCTCCTTATTAAACCATCCATGTTCCTTGATACCATGGTAATTCCTTCTTGAATAGCTTCAGGGTCGTCATCAATATCATTGTCTGCTCTTTCAGTTGTAGCCTTGAAAGCCATTGTTTTCTTCTTTTCTTCTTGGTTTGCTTTCTTGAGATGAGTTTTCTCGAAGGCTATGAGTTCTCCTCGAAATTCATCATATGATAATTTGTTCAAATCTTGTGATTCAAGTGTAACCATTTTTGTCTACCAAGTAGTGGGTAGACTGCTCAGAATTTTCCTAACTTGATCACCACTTGAGTACGATTTGCCAAAAGCTTTTAGATCGCTAATGATTTTGTTGAATCTGGAAAACATCTCTTCAATGGATTCTCCTTCTTTCATCTGTAAGAGTTCGTATTCATGAACCAACATGTTGATATGGGTTTCTTACACTTTAGTGGTTCCTTCATAAGTAACTTCAAGTTTATCCCATCTCTCTTTGGTTGTGTCGCAACTGGAGATTTTCTCATATTCCTCACCACTTATAGCATTATAAAGCAGATTCATTGCTTTAGAATTAACTTGCACAACTGCCATTTGTTCATCAGTATATTCATCTATATCTTCAGGATCAGCAAGTGGTTGAGCAGCAGCCGGCAGAGGATAGTTCCCCTTTTTGATAACTTGCTAGACCTTGACATCATAGGACTTTGCATATATTTCCATACGCACTTTTCAGTGAGAAAATTATTTTCCATTGAAATATGGTGGCCTCACTTGCGATGTTACTTCTTGGAAGAGCGCTCCGACAGTAACTTGATTAGCCATGATCTTTTCTCACAAGATGTTAAGCAAAAGAAAAATGTGAGCCTTGCTCTAATACCAATTGAAAGTACAAGAGGAGGTGAATCGCTTATTTTAAAATTAACTATTATAATTTGACTATTTTTCTAATTAGTCGACTAGATGTAATAGCGAGTTAATAAAAAGTGCAGAATTAAAATGCAGAAGTGAAGTGCAGGAATTAACGACACTGGAATTTTTATACTGGTTCAGATTCAATGTGAATCCTAGTCCAGTCCCTTGGGTTGTAAGGGAGTTCTCTTTCAGTGATTGAGTTTATTGAGTACAAAGTGAATGATGTATTTTACACCAACAGCTCAGTTTCTATGTCACTCGTCTTTTCTTGATACAATGCATCACCGGTATTTTTCTCTCTTTCTTCTCTAACTTGTTACACAGGAGATCTAGTAGAGCTACAATGTTTGTTTGTAGTAGAACAAATAGAGGGTAATTGGTTTGACAAAGTATGTCTCTCTAAGACTTAAGGAATTGTATAAATACTTTGTAGTAGACCGTTACTGATGAGAATTGCCAACCCAAAAGATTTGATCCTTGGAAAGAAATTGATTCTTTCCAAGAATAAGGTTAATTTTCGTTACTCTCCTTGATGTGTGGACTTTGACATCTTTCCATCTTTAAGTCTTGATAGCACCGGATTTGCTCCTTAATTTTGGGTCCTTCCAATAATAGCTACAGATTGATTATCTTGCCGGATCTTCAATGCTTCTTTTCCTTTTTAACGCTTCAATCAATCTCGGATTGATTATCTTGCCGGATCTTCAGTGCTTCTTTTTCCTTTTGAATGCTTCAATAAATCTTTGATTGATTTTCTTCCTTCAGCTTTGATTGTTTCTCTTTGTGAACTTCGATCCCGGTTGATTTCCTTGAGTCCCTACACCAAAATCAATTATATTATTTTTCATCATTAAAACTAAAACCTAATAGGAATTTTTGAAGGATCTAAGTAACATAGAGATGAAGTAACGTGCATGCATGGTTTTTGCTTACTTGGTAGATATCATCTTTCGACTCTGGTGATAGAGGATAATGATGTACTACTACAATGCTTTCAACATGTTGAAAAATATTTGATAGAATATGTTTCATCTTTCGACTCTGGTGATAGTATGATTTAACCAAAAAGGAAGATAAATCCTAAGTGCTCGAGATTAATTACTTTGCTTCAAGAACATAATCAATGTTTGTTATGTGATTATACCATGCTAATAACTTTATATCTATCTTACTATCTTTATAAGAGTTAAATCAGATTATGAACAAGTGTTGTGGTGGAGTGGTAAGTACTCCGTCATCCTTAACCAGATGTCTCGGGTTTGAGCCCTGAGTATGGAGTCACCCATGTTAAGGAACACTTGACCCCCCACCCCCCACCCCCCAATGTGAGACTTTCCAATTGCGAATCCGAATTTAGTTGGGCCCCAATATGAATACAGAACACCGGGTGGAAAGTCAAACAAAAAAACCTAGATATTACCTCATATATATTGTTCAAAGATCTTATGGAATAATATCTTTTACCCATTGCATCCTTTATTTCATCTATCTATCTTTTGAAACCTTTGACAAATTCATCTACATTTATCATCCCATCATCGTCAAGATCAAACATATGTAGCATTATAACTTTATCCCAATTTATATGACATTCTATCTTTTAAGCCAGTCCCGAAAAGAATATAATACTCCTTCTGTCCCAATTATGTAACACTCTTTCCTTTTAGTTAGTCACAAAAAGAATGATATCTTTCTATATTCAGTAATAATTCAACTTTAAGTTTTCCTTTCTACCCTTAATAAAATGATTTCTAGCCACACAAATTTCTATGGTTTATTTTAAACAATAAGTTTCAAAAGTCTTCCTTTGTTTCTTAAACTTTGTTTCTAGTTAAACACCTTCATATAAATTGGGACAGAAGGAGTAACAACTTTCTATATTTAGTAACAATCTGATTTAAAAATTTCTCTTTGTACCCTTAATAAGATGATTTATAGTTATACAAATATCTATGTTTCATTTTAGATCACAAGTTTCAAAAACTTTTATTTTTTCTTAAACTCAGTGTCCAGTCACTGCGAAGAGGTTCTGCATTTGCGAGCTTCTCATCGCAAATGCGAAGAGGAGCAGGGCCAACAGTTTTTGCATTTGCGAATGGAGTCTGGGAAGGGCAGTGATCGCAAATGCGATCATTTTGTCGCATTTGCGAAGAGTCAAAGGTCGAATTTGCGAACTTATTCTCACATTTGCGAAGGCAACAGAAGTGTGAAGGGCTTCGCATTTTCGATGGCTCCTTCGCATTTGCGAAGCTCAGGCCGCAAATGCGATATCTGCAGCTGTGTAAAAGTGACTTAGAGGGGATTTTTCTCCAATTCTTCAAATTTTCAAATCCTAGGACCCTAGAGGCGATTTATCCAAGACGCATTCTTCCCCAACTTTGGTAAGTGATCCTAACCCACTTTCTTTTACTTTCCCGTCATATTTCATGAATTTCCAACCAAAAATCTAGGATTTTCATGGTATAAATTGGGGGTTTGGGTAGAATTAGGGATTTTTGGGAAATTGGGATTTAGACCTCAAATTGAGGTCGGATTTCAAAATTAATGGCATAATCGCGCTCGGGGTGAATGGATTTTGGTTCGAGCCTCGGGTTTTGACCAAGCGGGCCCGGGATCGATTCTTGACGTTTTGAGAAAAAGTTTGGAAAATCTAAATTCATGTATTATAATTGATTCCTTTAGCAATATTTGATGTTATTAAGTTAACTGTGACTAGATACGAGTGGTTTGGAGGTGGATTCTAGAGGAAAGGCGGTAATTGAGCATTGAGAGGCCGGTGGAGCGAGGTAAGTGTTGTGTCTAACCTTAACTTGAGGGATTAGGAGCCCTTGATTTATTTTCTATATGAAACTCATGTGAACGGCGTATATGTGAGGTGACGAGTATTTATGCACCGCCAATTTATCTGTCTTGCATGTTTCTTTTCCGTTCTTCTTATATTTTTTCTTTCCATGCCTTGACTTTTACATGTTTTTCTTGTTCTATGCCTAACTGCTACATGTTAGATATTGTTTCTCCTTGCTGAAAGTATTAGTTATCCCACAGCTCCATTGTCTCCAATTACTTGCTTAAGCAGTTTTTATTGGTGCTTTAGTGATATTCCGGATTGGTGTCGTTGAGTAGTTTTACTTGTGTGAGGTTTTATTGAGTACATGATTCCCATTTGCTTTGTTTTGAAGTTAAGTATTGTGAAGGGTTTTGTGTTAAATTGTGAAATTTATGTACTTACTGAATAATTGATAATGATATGGAGGGATCGGGTTGCGTGACGCAACAGGTGGAATAAGGGTGATATATTGAGCAGGAATAAGGGTGAATTGATATTATACGGTGGGATCGGGTTTGACGCTGCAACAGGTGTAATAACAGGGGATTGCGGAGAAATAAGGGTGAACTGTGATTGTGATTATTGTGATATAGTGGGATCGGGTTGCACGCTGCAACACTTTTATTTACATTATGTTGTTATGTTATTAAGAGGAAATAAGGGAGGATTATGATATGTGCGGTGGGATCGGGTTGCCCGCTGCAATAACCTATATGTTTATGCTTTTCTTTGATTGTGTTAGTTGTACAGTAGTTTTGAATTGCACTTACGGATTGGTTATAGTTGGACACTGATGTAACACGTTGGGTACTGTACTTACTTCTTACAAGATACTGCTCTAGTATATTTTGTCTTCCTTTCCATTTTTTTTACTTACTGTATGAAGATTATATTGTGTGTCCCGTCGTAGCCTCATCACTCCTTCGTCGAGGTAAGGCTCGGCACTTACCAGTACATGGGGTCGGTTGTACTGATACTGCACTCTGCACTTCCTGTGTAGATTTTGGAGTAGGTTGTGGCTGATCGACAGGTTGGCAGTAGACTTCATAGCTAGGAGACCCAAGGTAGTCCTGTTGGCGTCCGCAGGCCCTGGCGTCCCCTTTTATACCCCCATACTTACTCTCTTTTTTTCCTTATTTCAAAAACAGTTGTATTTTCTTTCGGACAAATACTTGTCGTAAATTCTTGTATGTTCGTGGATTATGACTCCGGATTTCGGGTAGTAATACTATGTAATTAAAGTTGTTATTTATGAAAGTTCGTGTTTATTTCGATTTATTTATGGCTTATTTACTGGTAATCACCTAAAGGTAAAGAATTGGCTAAATAACCTTTAACATTGGCTTGCCTAACAAGTGTAATGTTACGCGCCATCATGGTCCCGACGGTGGGAACTCCGAGTCGTGACATGTTGGTATAAGAGCACTAGGTTGCATAGGTCTCACAAATCACTAATGAGCTTAGTAGAGTTAGGGGGATTGGTACAGATACGTTTGTACTTATCTCCCAGAGGCTATAAAGTTTAGGAACAAAAATTTCACTTTTATTCATCTCTGTCGTGCGACTTTGTTTTCTCAATACTGATTGAACTCTCCTACTCTTATTCTCTCTCAGATGGCGAGAATGCGTACCTCTTCTTCAGCTAAGCAGCAGCCAGAGCCTCCAGCAGAAGCTCCTACGAGGGGCAGAGGTCGAGGCCGAGGTCGTGCCAGAGCCGAAGCAGGGGCAGGGGCAGGGGCAGGGATCAACCCAGAGCCCGAGTAACAGCCCCAGTCGTGGAGCCTCAGGTAGAGTTCGAAGAGGAGGTTCCATCTCATACTGTTCCTTCCGGGCCAGCTCAGGTCCTGGAGGGGTTCATTGCCACCCCAGTGCTTCAGGATGCTTTGGTCCGTTTGGTGGGCCTTATGGAGAGTGTGACCCATATTGGCGCATTTCCTATGGCACCAGTCGTATCTCAAGATAGAGGAGGGCCCAGACTCCTGCGACTCATACTCCGGAGCAGATGGCTCCCCAGTTTTAGAATCCAGCAGCTCATCCAGTCGGAATAGTTCAGCTGGTTGTTGCGGCACAGACCGGTGATAGGTTAGCTACTTCTTCTGAGGCTTTGTGGAGATTGGATAGGTTTACCAAGCTCTTTCCAGTCCATTTCAGTGGTGTTACTTTAGAGGATCCCTAGGAGTATCTTGATAGCTGTCATTAGGTTCTTCAGAACATGGGTATATTGGAGACCAATGGAGTCGACTTTGTTGTTTTTCATATGAGTGGTTCCGCCAAGAAATGATGGAGGGATTATTTGTTGACCAGACCAATTGGGTCGCCTGCTCTTACTTGGGACCAATTCACTCATCTCTTCTTAGAGAAATTGTTGCCTATCACCTTGAGAGAGGATCACCGCCGTCAGTTCGAGCGTCTCCAGCAGGGCAGTATGACTGTGTCTCAGTAGGAGACCCGTTTTGTGGATTTGGCCCCTCATGCTCTTCTTTTTCTTCCTACCGAGAGAGAGAGAGGGTGAGGAGGTTTATTGAGTGACTTGATCAGCCTATTAGATTGCATATGGCTAAGGATATTGGGAGTGAGATTTCTTTTCAGGCGGCTGCCAATGTCGCCAGGCGAGTCGAGATGATTCTTGGACAGGGAGGTCAGGGGTCAGACAAGAGACCTCGTTATTCCGGTGGGTTCAGCGGTGCCTCATCTGGGAGCAGGGGTACTTTTGGTAGAGCATCCTCCCAGGACGTTCCATTCAGCGTTTCAGGCATCCCAAAGTGTTTCAGGGAGTCGTGGTCCTTATGTGCCTCCTTCTAGGCAGCCAGCCTATAGTGCACCACCAGCTCCTGTCAGTGCACCTCCTATTCAGATTTATTACCATGGTCAGCCAGCTTGTTGGTTCAGTCTCAGTTTTCACAGCCACAGTATCAGGATTGATGTTTTGAGTATGGTGGTTATGGGCATATCAGGAGGACCTATCCGAGATTATTGGTGTTCCGCCACAACATCAGAGTTCCTGTGCCATGGTTTCGGCACCAGTTGCTGCACCGACTACTCAGCCAGCCAGAGGCAGGGGTCAGGCAGCCAAAGGTAGGGGCCAGACTGTTAGAGGTAGAGGTCAGGTCGTTAGAGGTGGAGGCCCGCCAGCTAGAGGTCGTCCCAAGGATATGGTTCAGGGTGGTGGGGCCCAGCCCCGATGTTATGATTTTCTAGCCAGGCCTGAGGCTGAATCATCTTATGTTGTTATTACAGGTACTGTTTCAGTTTGCAGTAGAGATGCTTCAATTCTATTTGATCCGGGGTCTACTTACTCCTATGTGTCATCTTATTTTGCTTCATAGTTGGTTGTGCCTTGTGATTCTTTGAGTGTCCCTGTATATGTATCCACACTTGTGGGGGATGCTATTGTTGTATATCGTGTTTATCGATCGTGTGTGGTCACTATTGGGAGTCTTGAGACTAGAGTAGATCTTCTACTCCTCAATATGGTTGATTTTGATATTATATTGGGCATGGGTTGGATTTCACCTTATCATGCTATATTGGACTGTCACGCCAAGACAGTGACCTTAGCCTTGCCAGGGTTGCCTCGATTAGAGTGGAGAGGGACTCTTGGCCATTCTACCATCAGGGTTATCTCTTATATGAAGGCTTAGCGTATGGTCGAGAAGGGGTGTTTGCCTTATTTGACTTACGTTCGTGATTCTAGTGCGGAGGTTCCTTCTATGGGTTCTGTGCCTATCATTCATGAGTTTCCAGAGGTATTTCCTGTAGACCTAATGGGGATGCCACCCGACAGGGATATTGATTTCTGTGTTGATTCGGCTCCGGGCACTCAGCCCATTTCCATTACGCCGTACCAGATGGCCCCACTAGAGTTGAAGGAACAGTTGCAGGATTTGCTTGATAAAGGCTTCATTATACCTAGTGTCTCGCCCTGGGGTGCACCGGTTTGTTTGTGAAGAAGAAATATGGATCTATGAGGATGTGTATAGATTATCGACAGTTGAACAAAGTCACCATCAAGAACAAGTATCCATTGCCGAGGATTGATGATTTATTTGATCAACTTCAGAGTGCCAAGGTATTTTCGAAGATTGATTTGAGATATGGCTACCATAAGTTGAGGATTAGGGCATCCAATGTCCCTAAGACAGCTTTTAGGACGTGGTATGGGCACTATGAGTTTCTGGTGATGTCATTTGGGTTGACCAATTCCCCAGCAGCATTCATGGAATTGATGAACCGAGTGTTCAAGCCTTATTTGGAATCTTTTGTGATTGTGTTTATTAATGACATCTTGATATACTCCTGCAGCCGGGAGAAGCATGAGCAACACCTAAGGATTGTGCTTCAGACTCTGAGAGACAGCCAGTTGTATGCTAAATTTTTGAAGTGCGAGTTTTGGTTGGATTCAGTCGCTTTCTTGGGCCATGTTGTATCATCGGAGGGAATTCAGGTACATCCCAAGAAGATTGAGGTAGTTCAGAACTAGCCCAAACCCACTTCAGCTATAGAGATCAGGTTCTTGGGTTTAGCAAGCTATTACCGTCGATTTGTGGAGGGTTTTTCATCTATAGCAACGCCGTTGACCAGGTTGACCCAGAAGGGTGCCCCGCTCAGATGGTCAGACGAGTGTGAGGTGAGCTTTCAGAAGTTCAAGACAAATTTGACTATAGCGCCGGTGTTGGTGCTACCATCAGGTTCAGGATCTTACACGGTAAATTGTGATGCTTCCCGCGTTGGTCTCGGTGCAGTATTGATGCATGAGGGCAGGGTGATTGCATATGTGTCTCAGAAGTTGAAGGTTCATGAGAAGAATTGCCTTGTCTATGATTTATAGTTGGCAGCCATTGTTCTTGCGCTGAAGATTTGGAGGCACTATCTTTATGGCGTGTCGTGTGAGGTTTTCACGGATCATCGCAGCCTTCAGTATTAGTTCAAGCAAAAGAATCTCAATTTGAGGTAGAGGAGGTGGTTGGAGCTATTGAAAGACTATGATATCACCATCATGTACCATCCGGGGAAGGCCAATATGGTGACCGACGCATTTAGTAAGAAGAAAGTGAGTATGGGTAGCCTTGAGTTCATTCCAGTCGGTGAGAGGATGCTAGCATCAGATGTTCAGACTTTGGCCAACCAGTTTGTGAGGTTGGATATTTCAGAGCCCATCTGTGTTCTAGTTTGCACTGTCGCTCGGTATTCTTTATTTGAGCGTATCAGAGATCGGCAGTATGACGACCCTCATTTGTTGGTCCTTAGGGACACAGTGCGGCACGGTAAATCCAAGCAGGTTACTGTTGGAGATGATGGATTCTTGAGGATGCAAGGTCGTGTTTGTGTGCCTAATATTGATGGGATTCGTGAGTTGATTCTTTAGGAGGCCTGCAGTTCCCGGTATTCTATTAAATCGGGCACTGCAAAGATGTATCAGGACTTACTACAGCATTATTGGTAGAGGAGGATGAATAAGGATATAGTTGCTTATGTTTCTCGGTGCCTGAATTGTCAACAGGTGAAGTATGAGCATCAGAGACCCGGTGGTTTGCTTCAACGGATAGAGATTCTTGAGTATAAGTGGGAGCGTATCACTATGGATTTTGTTTTGAACTCCCACGGACTCAAAGTAAGTTCGATGTCATTTGGGTTATTGTGGATAGTCTGACTAAGTCAACGCACTTCATTCCTGTGGAAGTTACCTATTCTTCGGAGCGGTTGGCAGAGATTTACATTTGTGAGATCATCCGTCTTCACGGTGTGCCCGTGTCTATCATTTTCGATCGAGGTACGCAGTTCAACTCGCACTTCTAGAGGGAAGTACAATGTGATTTGGGCATGCAGGTTGAGTTGAGCACAGCGTTTCATCCTCAGACAGACGGACAATCCAAAAGCACTATTCAGATCTTAGAGGATATGCTCCGCGCATGCGTCATAGATTTCATAGGATCTTGGGATTCATTCTTGCCCCTTTCAGAGTTCGTCTAAAACAACAGCTACCAGTCGAGCATCCAGTGGCTCCCTATGAGGCATTATATGGTAGGCGGTGCCGATTTCCAGTTGGGTGGTTCGAGCCAGGGGAGGCTCGGTTATTGGGTACAGATCTAGTACAGTATGCCTTGGATAAGGTCAAGATTATACAGGATTGACTTCGCACAGATCAGTCCAGGCAAAAGATTTTGCAGACCGTAGAGTTCGTGATGTTGCATTCATGGTCGGGGAGAGGGTGTTTCTTCGGGTATCGCCCACGAAGGGTGTCATGAGGTTTGGAAAGAAGGGAAAGTTGAGCCCTAGATACATCGGACCTTTTGAGATTCTCGAGAGAGTAGGAGAGGTGGCTTACAGGCTTGTGTTGCCTCCGGGGTTGTCAGCAGTTCATCTGGTATTCCATGTGTCCATGCTCCGTAAGTATCACGGTGATCCGTCCCATGTGTAAGATTTCAGCTCTGTCCAGTTGGACAAGGATTTGACTTATGAGGAGGAGTCAGTGGCTATTCTAGCCCGGCAGGTTCGTCAGTTGAGATCGAAGAATTATCCTTCAGTTCGAGTGCAGTGGAGAGGTCAGCCTGTCGAGACAGCTACTTGGTAGTCCGAGTCGGACATGTGGAGTCAATACCCCCACATATTCACCAGTTCAGGTACTTTTCTATGTTCGTTCGAGGACGAACGGTTCTTTTAGAGGTGGAGAATGTAATGACCCGATAGGTCATCTTATAATTGAAACCTAATTTTGTGAACCGAAACCTTTAAAATTCATATTTTAGCCTTTCTCGATTTGCATGCGCAGTCCGGGCGTCTTTTCAGAAAGCTTTTATGTTAAAAACTGGTAAAAATAAGAAATTTTGCCTAAAAACTTCATTTGAGTTGAAACGGATCCGGATTCATTTTGACCATCCCGGTGGGTCCGTATCTTGATTTAGAACTTGGGCGTATGGCTGGAATCGAAATCGGAAGTCCCTAGCCCGAGATATCGAATGTCAAAATTTAAAAGTTGAAAGCTTAATGAATTGAAGTGTTTGACTAAAGTTTGACTTTTTGGATAACGGGTTCGTATTCTGGTTCCGGAACCCGATATAGGTCCAATACCATAATTATGACTTGTCTGTGAAATTTGGTACAAAACGGAATTGATTTGACGTGATTCGGACGTACGGTTGTGAAAATAGGAATTTCAAAGTGTTCTTGAAAATTTCATGTGATTTGGGGTTAAATTCGTAGTTCTATGTGTTATTTTTGTAATTAGACTTGTGTGCATTTTTGGTTTAGATCCCCGAGGGCTCGGGTGAGTTTTGGATAGGCTACGGAGTGAAAATTGGGACTTAGAACATTGTTGGTGCATCTGATCTGGTGCAGGCCTCTGATCTCGCATTTGCGAGATCAGGCATCGCAATTGCCAACCCTGCAGGTTCTGCATTTGCGAGCTTCTCATCGCAAATGCGAAGAGGATCTCGGCCAACAGTTTTCACATTTACGAAGGGAGTCTGGGAAGGGCAGTGATCGCAAATGCAATCATTTTGTCGCATTTTCGAAGAGTCAAAGGTCGCATTTGCGAACTTATTCTCGCATTTGCGAAGGCAGCAGAAGTGTGAAGGGCTTCGAATTCGCGATGGCTCCTTCGTATTTGCGACGCTCAGGTCGCAAATGGGACATCTACAGCTGTGTAAAAGTGACTTAGACGGGATTTTTCTCCCATTCTTCAAATTTTCAAATCCTAGGAACCTAGAGGCGATTTCTCCAAGACCAATTCTTCCCCAAAACTTTAGTAAGTGATCCTAACCCACTTTCTTTCAATTTTTCATCACATTTCATGAATTTCCAACCAAAAATCTAGGATTTCCATGGTAGAAATTGGGAGTTTGGGTAGAATTAGGGATTTTTAAAAAATTGGATTTAGTTTTAAAATTGAGGTCGGATTTCAAAACTAATAGCATAATCGGGCTCGGGGGTGAATGGATGAATGGATTTTGGTCCGAACCTCGGGTTTTGACCAAGCGGAGGGCCCGTGGTCGATTCTTGACTTTTTAGGGAAAATTTTGGGAAATCTAAATTCATGCATTGTAATTGATTCATTTAGCAATATTTGATGTTATTAAGTTAATTGTGGGTAGATACGAGTGGTTTGGAGGTGGATTCTAGAGGAAAGGCGGTAATCGAGCATTGAGAGGCCCGTGGAGCGAGGTAAGTGTTGTGTTTAACCTTGACTTGAGGGATTAGGAGACCTTAATTTATTTGCTATATGAAATTCATGTGAGAGGCGTATATGTGAGATGACAAGTATTTATTGCGCCGCCAATTTATCTGTCTTGCCTATTGCTTTTCCGTGCTTCTTATATAGTTTTTTCCCTGCCTTGACTGTTACATGATTTTCTTGTATTTCTATGCCTAACTGCTACTTGTTAGATATTGTTTCTCCTTGTTGAAAGTATTAGTTATCCCGCAGCTTCATTGTCACTTATTACTTGCTTAATCTGTTTTTATTGGTGCTTTAGTGATATTCCGGATTGATTTCTGCGAGTAGTATTTCTTGTGTGAGGTTTTATTGAGTACAAGCTTCCCATTTGCTTTGTTTTGAAGTTAAGTATTGTGTAGGATTTTGTGTTAAATTGTAAAAAATGTGTTCTTACTGAATAATTGATATTGATATGGTGGGATCGGGTTGCGCGCTACAACAAGTAGAACAAGGGTGATATATTGAGGAAGAATAAGGGTGAATTGATATTATATACTGGGATCGGATTGCACGCCGCAACAGGTATAATAAGGGTGAATTGTGGTGAAATAAGGGTGAACTGTGATTGTGATTATTATGATATGGTGGGATCGGGTTGCATGCCGCAACAATCTATATTTTTATGCTTTTATTTGACTGTGTTAGTTGTACGGTAGTTTTTAATTGCACTTAAGGATTGGTTACAGTTGGACACTGATGTAATACGTTGGGTATTGTACTTACTTCTTGCAGGATACTGCTCTACTTTATTCTGTCTTCCTTTCCATTTTTTTTACTTACTGTATGCAGATTATATTGTGTGTCCTGTCGTAGCCTCGTCACTCCTTCGTCGAGGTTAGGCTCGGCACTTACCAATACATGGGGTTGGTTGTACTGATATTGCACTCTGCACTTCCTGTGCAGATTTTGGAGCAGGTTGTGGCTTATCGAGAGTTGACAGTAGACATCACAGCTAGGAGACTCAAGGTAGTCCTGTTGGCGTCCGCAGGCCCTGGCGTCCCCTTCTATACCCCCATACTTACTGGGTTTTTTCCTTATTTCACAAACAGTTGTATTTTCTTTCGGATAAATACTTGTAGTAATATCTTAGTATGTTCGTGAATTGTGACTCTGGATTCTGGATAGTAATAGTATGTAATTAAAGTTGTTACTTATGAAATTTCACGTTTATTTCAATTTATTTATGGCTTGTTTACTAGTAATCACCTAAAGGTAAAGAATTGGCTAAATAACCTTTAACGTTGGCTTGCCTAACAAGTTTAATGTTAGGCGTCATTACGGTCTCGACGATGAGAACTCCGGGTCATGACACAATCACCGTCACATAAATAGGGATGGAGGGAGTAAGTAGTAAGAACTCGTTTTCATTGTACCGAGCTTTATTTACTGGTTATTGTTATTTCTTCACATCTATTTTGTGGTTCTTATGTTGTTGTCATTATTTTTTAATTATTCTATTGATGGTACTGATATAGTATTTCTTTTCGTCGTCTTGAGCCGAGGGTCTTTCGAAAACAGCCTCTCTACTTCCTCGAGTAATGGTAAAGTCTTCATACACACTACCTTCTTCAGACTCCACTTATGAGATTTTACTAGATTATTGTTATTATTGTTGGAGTAAGTAGTAAGAACAAACCAGTCCATTGGAAAAAATCATTCCAAATGGTTTTGCCTCTGATTTGTACCAGCTGAAGGATTGGATGTCACACCGTTTGTTGATTCTTGACTGCCAACAAAAACACAAGTTCCCCAAATTACAGTGAGAAGCAATACGTACCAAAGTCATTAGCACAAGAAATCGGAATCAAATCATTCCTATAATCAAGATAAATTATATCTAATTTTGTGCTATAATCATTCTGATTGTTTCTCCAATTTCATCATTAGATTGTGAATATTAATTTTATGACTTACAAAAATAGATGAATTAATTTTTCGTGTATAAGCTAAAACTTTGTACATTAAATTATCTATAATATAAGAAATAAACACATAACAACAACAACAACAACAAACCCAGTTTGATCCCAACATGTGGGGTCTGGGAGGGTAGTCTAAACGCAGACCTTACCCCTGCCTAATGCAGGTAGAGAGGTTGTTTCCAATAGACCCTCGACTTAGGAAGGGCAAGAAGAAGAAGAGGGAAGCAAGGAAGGAAGAAAGATGGAAGAGAAAAAAAAGGGACAGATAAAGGATAATAGTATCAAATAAAAGCAACAGGAAAAACATACCTGAGGCGAACAAAACCACATAACATAATAAAAATCTAAGAATATGAAGGGACATGCATGCTACTAAGCCTATCGGTGAACACTATAAACTACCTACTAACCTTCTACCTTTATCCTCGACCTCCACACCCTCCTATCAAGTGTCATGTCCTCAGTGAGCTGAAGCAGCGTCATGTCCTGCCTAATCACTTCTCTCCAGTACTTCTTAGGCCTACCTCGATCCATTCTCAAACTCTCCATGGCCAACCTCTCACACCCCCTGACAAGAACATCAATCTTCTTCTCCTAACATGTCTGAACCATCTTAGTCGCGACTCCCGCATCTTGTCCTCCACGGAAGACTCATATTCATGCGTCTACCACCTTAATATCCATTTTCTCTATATGCCTATCGAAAATCTTCTGTGGCAAGTTCTTAGTAAATGAGTCCGTCAAAAAGGCTAAACAGAAGAACGATTATACTGAATGGTTTGAAAAAAATTCTTTAAGAAAAACAAGTAAGTTGTTGAACTGAGTCTTAGCTACTTGACACGAATTTCTAAAAATAAAGAAAGTGACAAATAAATTACTAAAAGATGGTACAGCAACAAGATTTAAAAAATGATTGAAGTTGTCTGCTCTTTTTATTAAGCATGAAATCTGCAAAGCAAAATTCATAAGCCTAAAATATCTCAACAACATAAACTATCTAACAGAAATTTAAATTTATACAAAGTTGACTCCTTCTACCGCTAAACAACTTATATTATTCCACACTCCTCTTTTGCTGCGAAGTTCAATAGGAAAGACATATTTAATCTTGAAAATCTTTTCACCTCCCATGGCGACGTAGTATTCTTCGTGAAATAACAAAAAAGCACAGAAACAGTGATATTCGTTTGTATTCAATTCACTGTATTCAATTATAGATACTTCTACACAAGCTTACAAGGAGCCTATAGGAACGACAATTTTTCCTGAATTTTATCACTACAAGCTGCTTTTACACGATGATCACTACATCGTGTTTGATTATACAAATTTGATGAGTTGCTGAAGCTTTTGTGACCTCTTTCAAATAGATTTTATTTCATGTTATGATTGCTTAAATGTGTGACATGATGAATAGAGGTGTTGGGTAAACCAATCCGAAAATACTTTTAACATGATGTGATAATTGTCTTTGAGCCAAGCACGCACTGTTTTACCCAAAAAGTCTCACGCCATTAAGAGATCCCTAC
Source organism: Nicotiana paniculata (assembly GCA_005239505.1). NCBI lineage: Eukaryota > Viridiplantae > Streptophyta > Magnoliopsida > Solanales > Solanaceae > Nicotiana > Nicotiana paniculata. The sequence goes on from MDKI01271703.1 coordinate 27,322, forward strand.
ACCTTATATGCAGAGGCAAATCCTGGATTTGAAAGTGGCGGAAACACCAATGTCGAATAAAAATTTGAGCAAATGTTGGAGTAGGAATTGAACTCAGATAGCACACCAAAAGTCAGGTTGTGCCCCCTAAATCGACTAATACAATTGTCTAAGATTTGAATCTTGGGGGCGTTCTATTATTTAAGATATATACATATATATACATACATTTTTTCTGAATTTACTGGGGATCGATGACCCTTATCCAAAGGATAGGTCCGCCTCTGCTTATGTGTAGGCTCCCAATCTTTTCAAGTACAAATATGAGACTTTATTCGCACACTCAACAAGAATCAAGAGTGCTATTCATAGTAAAAAAACTACTAGACTATATAGATTCCAACTAAACTTCAACTTCTACTTGGTAGATTAATTCAGGGGCGGTGCTGGAACATAATGTTAGACAATCTCCATTTCCATATAGTAATTGAAGTTGCATGTTTGGGATACGTTTGGTGTCCAATATATTCCTTGATATCAATAAATCATGGTTTACCGTTGGGTGCCCTTTCAATGACCAAAAGATCACTATTGAACATACCGAGAGTCAATTCAAAAAAATTTCTCCTAATTCATCTATTGAAAAAGGGATCCCCTTGACCACCCGAGGAGATTTTTAGACAAAATTAGCATAATTATTACGAGGTTTCTTGCAACTTACCATTTCATAAGTCTATCTGAAATTTTGAACAAATCCATTTGAGGTTTCTTCCACTTACTGCATAAACAAATTCATTTGAAGTGCCTTCTTTACAATAATAATAATCGAGTAAAATTCCACTAATAGGATCTGAAAAGAATCATGTATATGCAGATCTTATTCCTATCCTAAGAAAATAGAAAAGTTGTTTTTGAAAGACCCTCGGCTCAAAAGACGAAAAGAGACAATATCAGTACCATTAAAAATATTGCCACCGATTATCATTTTTGTGAACAAACTACAAAACTTACAAACTAAAATAATATGGACATGACATGCATGGGACCTGTATCAGCCGGACCATTATATTTATCACTAGTTGTATAATGTACTCCAGTATATATATTATAATATTTCTCTTTTTATGGTTCCTTTTTTTCTTTTTGAGGTCTCTGGAAGGGGTGCGGTCCTTCTTTAAATTCTGTGTGAATACGAGATGATTTGTGTACCGGACGGATGGTAATCGTGCTTAGGTGAGTGGCAAGTTAGATCAATAAGTAGGGGTGGCAAGTGGGCCGGGCCAGTCCCTAAACTGGCCAAGTGGACCGGTCTCGTGGGCCGCGGTCCCGGGCTAAATGGTCTTTTTGTAGGAACCGAGCGGGGACCGGGTCCACAAAGTTATGGTATATGGCTAAACGGGTCGGGCCCGCGGGCTAAGTGGGCCCAACGGGTAAGTAGTGATTTTTAAAAAAAAAATTAAATAGAAATTAGAGACAAAAAGATGTTAAAAAAAATATCTAAGACAATGCCTTGTAAATTTATTATAGAATTGTGACCTAATTTTTTAATTCAAATTTAAAGAAAAAAATATTGTAAAAAGATATTCAAAGCAATGCCTTGTAATTTTATTATTACAATAAAAAATATGGTAATATCTTTCTTAGTCTTTCCCCCCCCCCCTATGGAATGATCACAGCAAGGTGCTAATACCGCCATTGAGAAGAAAAAGGAACTAATCAAGATGTGTTAAAATACAAGTTACATAATATATACTAATTTTTGTTCATACAAGTTACATATCTTACAAACTTCATAAATCCTTCAAGGTTCGGAGAAAGTTCTGTTGGTGGTGTGGAAAAGTAGCTTGGTCATCGTTAATTCCATTCAAGTTTTATTTCGTATCGTTTGGTAGGTTGTCTAGAAAAGTAGGGGCAGTAACGGGAGTATCAGATATGTCATCATTTTGATTAGCAGCGTTATCCCTAGTTTGGTTAACATCAGGAGGAGGACTAGTGGGTGTATCATCATTCGGTTGAGTTTTATCAAGATCAATTTTCTCATCATCATTTTCATCAATAGTATTATAATTATTAGAATAGAGAGCATTCATTAATTCATGGTCTAAATGTTCATCGGGTGCAATATTATGGCAAAATTCAGTCTCGGTAAATTGTAATAAACTATTATCGGTATCAAGAATAGCAGGTTTAGGACGTGTATGGGGTTTGGTTCAGGGAGCCGGGGGCAGGGGAGGAGGAACAGCAGTACCACTAGATTCGCTAGTCTTGGATTTTTCCTTATTCTTATTTTTACCAAAAATATTTCTTAAGAAAGATATCTTAATTAATCAAGTAATAGAAAATAAATAAAAGAAACAAAATTATAATAGTAAGACTTAAAAGTTGGAATGAGTTTACCGAAATGACGAACAACTTGTTAAAAATTGATTATTGTTGAAGATTTGAAGACTTCAATTCACCAACTTCATAATTTTTTAACAAATTGTAACAACCTCAATATTTGTTGACTATTTTTTGGAATAAAGTAAGCAATAGTAGCAAGTATAGAAGAAAATTAGAGAGAGATTGTGATAGATTGATTTTGTAAGAAAATTAAAGAATGAAGGAATATTTATAGTTAAAAATGTGGAAAAAGTGTAATTATAAAACGTTTGGGGTTAAAACTAAGTTGGGGGTTAACTGACTTTTTTTAACCCCCAACATCTCTTTTTTTCAAAAGCCAAACAACTATTTTTTTTTTTTAAATATATTTGTTGGGCCCGCAAAGGAAAACGTCTCCTAGCTAAGTACCGGCCCACGAGACCGGTATGATCGCACCTCTAGTGATCTTAATGGTCCCAGCCCGTGGGCCCGTACCAGTTCACTTGCCACCCTTATCAACAAGTAATCAACTGAAAAACGAGGCAAGTCTATCACAATGCTGTACTAAAGCTTTGGAACCACTTGAAGATCTCAGTAGTGTACCACTTGAAGATCTCAGTGATGATGAGGAAGCTGGATCTGTGCTGATATATACAGAGAGAGAGAGAGAAATTAAATGTCTCAGTACAAATATAAGTGCTACTTCTTGATTGCAAGTGCAGCTGTTGAAGTACCCCTACAGTAAATGCAAACAGCACACCCAATTAAGCTGCTGAGACTAATTGCCTAATTCTGAGCAATCATAGAATATCCCTTTTGGAATGCCTGAATAAAAAGTAGGGAAAAAATGAAAGGGTAATTTGACGTTTCGTCATTAACTTTTACCAACGGCAACTATAATAGTAAAGTCACAATTTATTGAGTAAAGTGAATTAAGCGATCATTGGATAGCACAAATTTCTTCTGAACACATTAAAGTAATTAAAATATACTCACTAGCCATAGTGGGTAAAATTAAGTAATAGATGGTCACTGAATTTTACTTATCGGAAAATCTTTTGTGGGTAAAGTTTCCGACAGATATCGTCTTCGACAATTTGGCTCGGCCTCTTTAGCCTTTAGGGGTAAAATAAACCCGATTAGCAATGAGTGTGATACGGATTGAAAAGATACAAATACAAAAAATAAGGATATCATTACTTGCCAGAAGGATTTATATTTGGGAGCCGAAAAAGTATATTAAATTTATATAATTTTTATATTTAACATACAAACAACAACAACAAAAAATAGGAGAACTGAACCAAGAATCCTCTTTCTTCATCATCAATCGAATCACTGTTCGCGACCCCAGTTTGATCCCATATATACAGAATGTATATATATACAAAAAATACACTTTTTCGGCTATAATTTTGAGATTGACTATACAGAGTCATTTTTCCAAAAAATAATAAGCTTTTGGATTTATCAACAAAAAAGGTTAAACTTCTAGATTTCTCAGATGATTTTTGCCAGTAATTATTTTTATTTCGACAGACCACCATAGTAAAAGAATTTAACGAATTTAACTAGAATCTGTTTCCGTCGAAAATTTGTTGATCTGGATAATGTTTAACAAGATTTCGACCATTGCCATTGATTACTGCAATGGTTGTAATAAGGTTCCCTCAACTGTTGCAATAAATATATTTGTAGCGTTTAAAATAAAGGCTTAATTGCAACGGTAGAAATTCTAATTCCACTGAACCCCGGATGAGTTCTTCTTCTTTTTTTTCCTTATTATCTGTAAGCCAAAAACCTAGGCACTCATTGCAAAGAATAAATAGCTTAGCGAAGAACACAACAAACATAAGAACACTCGGGCAAAGGCAACACCTAGGACACTTTGCTTTGGATCTGTCAGATGTTTTTGTAGCTACAACCTAGGTGTGCAGTCCCTTCCCCTGACCCTTCCCCTGACCCTGCATGAACGTAGAATGTTTTGTACACCGGTCTGCCCTTTAGTGTGTTCGTTCTGATTTTGTGTCAAATGTTCAGGGCTTTGCTCCAATCTGAACACGAGAAAGAATCTTACCATTGAGATTTTTTGCATAATCAGTTCATCATGAATCTGTCTTTTCAATTTCCTTCAGTGCCTCTTGATGAGCTGCCAAATCATACCAACAATGAAAATGCATTGATTCAACCAAACTAATGCGGTAAAAACGAACATAGGAAATTCCATAATTTCATAGCAACAACTAAATACTACTGTATTATTATAGGTTCGTAGTACAAACTTAAGTTACATAAAGAAAATAAAGTACTATCAGTAAGAAATCTACAGAATCAGAACCTCTGTCAATAAACCTGGCCTTCTCCTTAGATGCCTAAACAACTCATCTGGGTCTCTATAAGATATATCCAAATCCTACCGAGGGAAAAGATCACCTGATCGTTCTGAAAGTAATTAATGTTACAGTGGAGCGTTGCACGTCAGCGGTAAGACCCTCTTCTTCCACGACCACGCCAACTCCTACCTCCTCTTCCACTGCTTCTTCCAGAGTCATATATACCTGCAAATGCCTTGTTAACCAGCTGGTGCTGCATAGCACCGGCTCCACGTCCCTTTTTTGTTGCATTATTGCTTGACACATTTGTAGTAGCAGCTGGTCGCTTCTGACTGTGATTAAAATATTATATAATTAGACATTACTATCTTCATCAATGAGAAATACTACCAATGACTAAAGTCAACAGAATATCTATCCACATACCCTGCAACAGCAGCAGTTGAAGGACCCGATGGCTTCGCGACTTCTTTCCATGATAAATTTACTTTTTGATCTCCAATAAAAGTTGGTGTTTTTGTATGCAATGGCTGTGATATATATGATGTCACACATCTAGCATGCTGATTGTAGAGCAAAAGTGCAAAATTAACAGGCGTTACCTGGGTCATTGCTAATATATTGTTACACGCCCGAAGCGTAAAGGTAGCATTCTGCTTCTGCGTTTTCTGCAGATCACAGAAAACAGCTAAGTTCACACCAACAGAAGAAAAAAATTGGTTACAAGGGAGGATAGGGCGAGCGAGAGAGCAGGTTAAACCCACAATTGCATCCTTTTCATTTTCTGTTTTAGCAGCAGCCATTGCTTTGTTTTGATCTGACATTCCTTGGGTTAATTTCTTGATCATAGCCCTAGCCAAATCCTCAACCGTGCTCAACCTGTTTCATCAACATGGACGTCAGCCTGAAAAGATTAAAAGCAAAGACCAGCAACAACTACAATATGACAATACTCCAGCTACTCCTTTAACTCCAGCTTCTCCTTGGGCTAGTAGGAGCATGCTCCATACTACCCACAGCCTCTTCCTAAGTTCTTGTTAACCAATAAAGACACAGAAAAATTCAACCCTCTCCCCCTCCCCAAAAAAAATGTTCGGCCTTCATTCTTGCCAATTACTCAGAGGGGGAAGAAAGGAAAGAGAGAAGTCCTCAGTTCTCTCAATTTTGGAAGTGGTGTAAACCCTTATTGCATGACTACTTATGGTGCTCATAGGATATTCAGCTGTCATCAGGTTAGCAAAGTAGACTTAAGATGCATGAAAATTACCTCACACACAATTCACCATATTCAATATTCAAGGGAAAAAAGAAAGGGGTGTCTGATATTTCTTGTGTTAAACAAAACGTAATGAGATGCTCTCTTGGGAATGACACTACTCGGCTAGATGAATATACAGTTGTATGAACTAAAAATAGATGGTTTTCCACAAACCAGAATATTGATATTGAAGCCAGCATCCCAGTTTTAGTTCAAAATGAATTTTCTTGATCAAAAACATAATCTAATCATTAATTGGCATCATGTCTTCGGAAATAGCAAGCATTGGTTATACAGTTTGATTGTGACATGAACGAACAGAAGAACAAGAAGAAGCACCTCTCAGTAAAGTCCTTATATTGCTCCGAAAAATCCTCCCCCAGTCTATCTGATGGTTGTCCAGTGACAATCTTGTAGCCACAGAGACTGTTTGTGGCGTTTGGAGCCTATAAAATTCCAAATCAAGAAGTATTAAGCAGGTTGGCTCCATGCATCAGGTATATTATCCATGGGCGAAAAGGAACTTTCTTACCTTGTGAGCTAAATGGTGAAAGGTATACAACAAACACTCAATACACGTGTAGTTAATTTCTTCAATCTTTCTTCGAACCATGTATTTCTGAGAGAAACACCAGAATGTCATTTTCAGCAAGAGTTTCATAGCATTTCAATAGGGGAACCTAGTGACTGGAAACACACAGCAAAACAAGTAAAAGCATACCTAAACTATGTTGTATGCACAGGAGACAATTAGAAGAGACAACAACAACAACAACAACAACGACCAAGTAAAAATCCCACCATTGGGGTCTGAGGAGGGTAGAGTGTACGCAGACCTTACCCCTACCCCGGAGGGGGTAGAGAGGCCGTTTCCGGGAGACAAGACAATTAGAAGAGAGAAGATCAATAATATGCTAAAAACAAATGCTGATAGGAAATGCAATGAACTAGACTGAATAACAGCAGTACAGCTTATGACACTAAGCAACCACAAAAAACAAACTATACTAATTTTTGTACTTCATGAATTATGCAATAGACATGGCAAGAGCAAGAATGTATTTGTGTGTTCTCCCTGTACTTTCACGTACTAAACCAGAAAAAGAAGCATTGATGTTTAAGAGAAAATGGATAGGCAGCAAGTGATGGGAACACATATAGAATCTCCATATCTACCCAAGTTCCAAATGCAATACTCATGAAACCTTCAAAGTTAAACCTTTAAGAGCTGAACTAATGATGGAAGCAGCTGTCGAGAATCCTGAGTTGTTGCATAAAGTGAGCATTCAGAAAGGTTCTTTAGCAAGTCCAATCTCCGTTCTTCTGGAAGCTGGAAAAAAAAATTACTGCCCTTGAGAACTTGAAAACCCTAATAATAAAATATGGACCGGCGAAGAGTGGTAAAAAACCAAAAAAGAAAAGAAAAAAAAAAGAGAAACTCAAACTCGGAGAAGTGTAGTTTAAGTGTTGTTTAAAGGCTCGCTAAAAGCGTGCCTAAGCCCTGAAGCCGGGTTGTGCGCTCCTCCTCGCTCAGAGTGTAGGCAACTAGGCATCAAGGTGCTAAGGCATGTGCACCTTCACCAAGGGGTTGTCTTTGAGGGCACAACAGCATACATATAGCTTAGTTATAGTTTTTCCACCCTCTTGTCTAAAGTGTGTTCACCTTCAGTCATGATTTCTGTATTTAAGGGTACAACATATAGTAGTCTTAGAGTACACGTGTTGCGCGTGTATTTCATATTAATAAATACAAGTTACATAGATATTATGCACAAAAGTGTTTGAATTATCAACAAAAATTTAAAAATCCAAACTACTGGGAAAAAAATCAGGAACATGAATCACATTTATCTAACTCAATAAAAGAAGATATCTTCTCTACAAATGCCTTATTATTTGGACTTCCGTTAGGGATAGACTCAGGTTCTCATGCCATCCTTTCTAGGTTGATTCGATCATTATCATGATAAGAGATGATACTGGCTAATATATGTTGTTATTTCCTTTAACTCAATAGTAATTGGTAATATCAGTTGGCCACATATTCCTAGTTTGATATTTTTTTTGCATTACATGCAATATCTATCCGCTAGATGGAATTATTGACACTATAAGAAACTACTGTGACAACACTTTAAAAAACGTTTTATTAACATTTTCTTTAAAAAAATAGCTTAAATAGCTAACATTTTCAACATTACCAACATTAAATATTAAAATTTTAGCAATCTGAAAATAATCGTGAGCTCCTAAGTATGATTTCTGTACAATTTGCTTTAAGTTTTCGTATCTTGGTATTTTAAAGTGGAAGACTTATAATATCACCCGGATTATTGTTGTTCCGAGTGAAATAACAATTCCTAAAATTATGAATTCTTGTGAAAATTAACTTACTCAACTTACATAATTTATCTTATTGTGATTACATTCCCACATATTAGGATTTCCTATATAGTTTAAATAAAAAGGATTTAATAGTCAAAATTTTAGATGATAACGTCCTAGATATTAGAAAGTACTAACTAAACGATGATATTGTCCAATATCAATTTATTTTTAAATATTAAAAAGGTCGATCAATTTTGCGTTGAAGTTTTGTGATTTTATAATAGTCTAGAGTGATTGAAGAAGCCAAAATTAATAGAAAAGTGAAACATTACTTTCTTATAATATTTAGTAGCTATTAATTTTAGTCTCACATAACTTAGCACATAATTAGGAATAAATTAGTGTAAGTTGTTGTAAATACTAAATGAAGTAAAATTATTCTTAAAAAAAATTACTCATTGATGTTAAAAAATTATTTGGTTCATCATAATACAATTAGAGTGTTATTAGGATGTCACTTAATTGTCGAAATACTTCAAAGAACGTCTAAAACTTTTGTACTAACACTCCAAATAATTGACCTTTTAAAAATTTAGTTAAGGTAAAATTTTAATCAAATTTAAAGTCCTAAATTTTAGGTATTTAGTTTAAATAAGAAAAGATTTAATAACTAATTTGAACGAATTTTCGAGTATTAAATATTAGGAAATACTTAAATGGCTATTTTATCTAGTGTGACCTCTATTTTTAAAAGGTAAAAAAGGCGAACAACATTTCACTAAGCGCTTAGTGCTTTTAATATAGTATAGATATATATATATATATAGACTTTTCTATTCTTTTGTCCAAAAACTCATTGGTGTTTATAGTTACTTTTTCCTGCATACATTTCTATTTTCTCTTCATTGGCGCTTTTCTTGGCTAAAGCCCACACTTTACTTGTGCTTTGCATTTAAATCTCTAAAAGACCTTAGCACTTTTTAGCACTTCTCGCTTATGACTACTCAATCTCTGATTCTGTAATCGGGATTGTTATACTTAACATGTTACGAGCACCATTTCTTTGAGATATCATTGTGTGCTGACTTTATCGGATCAAGTCATAACCAGGGTTATTAAAAGCTATCACTTTGTCTGTTAAAGCAATGAATCGATGCGAAGTTAAGGGTCACTGTTTCAGTGATGATGCATTGCGCTACAGAAAAAAAGCAAGCTTCAAATGACGCACAAAGTTATTCTAATGAGAAACAGTCGATTCTTCAAATCTCAACTTTGAGCTGGATTAACATCAGCATTATTGTAGTTGAGAGTAGTTAATTTAATTGGAATTGACTACTATAGTACTAAATTCATATATGTACTGTAATTCTATTTTCCGTAAACAGTGCGCTTCACTTAAAAGAAGTGTGCACTTCACCTCTCGCTTTTCGCTTTGAATTTCATGGACCTCGTTGCTTCTTTGCGCTTTTGAAAGCAACTAAGCCTTCTGCTAGTATAGTATGGAATTCAAAATTTTCTCCAATCTTCTAGCAGAAGCTAGTACGCACCAAAATCAAAGAATAATTAGTTTGGAGTGCCAAAACTTAATTTAATCAAGATTCAAGTGTATTATCTTATTGAGATAAAAGAATCCGACAATAGTTGGACACTTGCTAAGAAAAAAGAAATTGCATCAAATCATAAGATTCTGCCAAACCACAATAACAAATTATGCATGCAATGGCTACTTACAATATATACTGATTCCGGCGCCAAGTCACTTTAGTCCAAAAAAAAAATATTAATTCTTTTGTAGTCCTAACTCCGTTGTGTAATTGTGTTTTTCTTTTCTTTTCTCCGACAAGTGTGATTCTGGAACTTCCCAGCAGTAGTGGTACTTCATTAATTTCTAGAAAACTATACTTTATCACTGTAACCGGGTCAAGCTATTGCATTCTTCTAAGCTTAAAAGTAGCTTCATAGGGATACTTATGAATATTTTTATGCTTTTTGGGAAAGAAACAGATGTTTCCAACCTGTAGATACCAGCAACAAACCTCCTCAGTCAATTAGTCCGATCAATATAGGTTTTTTTGTAAAAGTTGCTGTTTCAAATTGTATGATGCAGTTGGCCTAATCAAAAAATTGTATAATGAAGTTCTAAACATAAATAAGATGCCTCGGGAATCGACGATCGTACATGATTCCTGGAATTCCTTTTAGCCTAGTTCCCTTCTCTTCAAAAATCATAACTGCTCATCAATCCAAAAATATATCACCTGGTACTCGTCTCTTCTATTTCGACACTTATACTGTTTAATTCTCATCCAAAACAAGCTCTGCTTAACAGCAAACAAAATAATTTGCTACTTTAATCTATAAGGTGTCCAAACTCCAACCTAGTAACTGTTGACAAGCGACCTTCACCGTATACAGAAGAGTAATGGATCTTACACATTCTAACCATAATAACAAGAAACAAATGTTTCTACTGCATCAATGCATAAAATCAGGAAAAAACATAAAATAAAGCTTGCAGCAGAAACATTTGCATTAGTACTAAAAGTAAATGCACTTTACCTAACTGTAAGTGTGTAAAATGCACTCACTGCATGAAGAAACTAATATAGGAATCATAAGGGTTACCTTGTCAAAAACAGGCACGATTTGCTTGTTCAGATAGTTGAGAAACTTAATGGCCGATGCACCCCTCTAAAGACAAATGAATGTGAAGTCAATGACTACTGCAAGAGTACTATACATTGGACAACTTAAGGGAAAATAGTACACACCTTGAAGAAGGGAAGTGCCATTGAAAGGCATAATATGTACCTCTCGATATGATCAGCATCTGACACCTACCAGAAAGATAAACAAGCACTTAGATGCATATTCCAAAGGCAGCAGGTATCAATTTTTCTGAGTTTTGTTAAAAGGGAAGGTTGCAGCGAATGCAAAGGAAACTATGGACATGAACTCCATCAGATACCTATACCTATGGCATTAAGAGATCAAAAGCTAACCTTAGGCCTTCATAAAACCACTGAAATAACAACAACAACAACAACAACAACAACCCACTTGGGGAGGGTAGTGTGTACGCAGACCTTACCTCTACCCCGATGGGGTTATAAAACCACTGAAATACTATCTGTAAATACTATGTAAAGTAGTACCGAGACTATACCCCTGTACTGGAGATCTTCAAAGAAATGGTACGTTACTGACCTTTCTGATCAAATAGTTTCCCAGAAAGCATTTTGGATTAGAATTAACAAAGACTCTTTGTTTAACCATACAAATCTCTTTTCCTTCTACCTTCTATAAGGCCTGAAACATATTCAGTTCAAAATTCTAGACTCTCTCAGATCCTAGAAGCATTGACCTTTAATGACTGGGTGTACCCTCAAGATTCTGAAGAGGAAATGCACAAAAGCAAGCAGAACTCAGAATTGAGCACGAATTGAGTAAAATCCTGAGCCTTAACGGGGAACAGTAGTGAAGCTAAAATAAATTTATCAGTAAAAATGCAGTTTATAAGATTGCATTAGTCAAAGCAGTGATCACCCAAGCATAGCCATGGTAATGAAGTGTCGCTTAACACCAATAACATAACAACCATACAAAACTAGGATTGCATCCCAACAAAGGAAAGGAACTAAATCACTTACATTAAATTGAGCATCAAGATCAGCCTGACCTTCAATAATCTCAACAAGCTCCTGAATACGCTCTGCAGGAGCATCACGGCCAAATAAGCTCAAGCTTTTCAAAAAGTCCATGAACATTTTAAATTCAGCAGCCGTTACATCTTGCAAATTCTACAAAACATCAATTTTTTGGATTGGTTAACAAGAGCAAGGACAGTTAAAACCCACAGATACTGATAATAGAATCGTCTGATGTGGATTAATATCTTTAGCCCTAAAATTTAAAAAGAAAATTGATATAAAAGAAACTGGGAATTTGAAAAAGAACTTTGAAAAAATTCAACATGATACCAATCCATACCTGCTTTACCAAAGTAGTTATATGCTTCTGCACCTCCTCTGGCTTTAGGAGCTCCATCTTAAGAGGGAACACCTGCAAAATAATGGGATTCATTATAGCAATGATCAGCCGCAAACTTATGGAATTCAGCAATAGACACTTCTGAAAAGATATATGCAGTTAGTCCAAGTCAAATGAACTGGAAATCCATGATCATGTGGACAACAAAGACATTTTGCAGTCACCGTGTTAAATTCATCCCTTCTTAGTCAATTGACTGCCAGCATAAATCAAATGGGAAGAGTTCATTTTCCTTTTCCTTGAGAAAATACTTCAAGAGTAGAGAAACACCTTATCTCTAAGAAATAACAGAGTTTTTTCACGAATGCTTTCCCAAGTGCTAAGATCCTCAGCACTCCGATCCTCGATGCTTCCAATATGCTTAAACAGAGCAGTTAAAGAGGCTGCAATAGACAAGTGCAAACAAATTGTAAGCAGGATAACCAATGTGAATTGCATGATTTCAAACACCTGACCTAGAGAATAAATGCAAACATAATATCTATAAAGCATTCATCAATATAATGTGAGTACCAGAAAACCAATAATATAACCATTTTCCATAGCATGGTAGCTTAGTATCAAGGCAGCACACTAACTATCATCCTTGTGCAAGGAAAGATGTGAAAAAAGCCAATGTCAAAAAGAAACCAGGAAAAAGGGTACTGCACCCAAATTGCAGGTGTATTAAATTACCAAACAGTGTTCAGAATCACCCAGATGGAATTGCACTCACCTCATTCTTTGGTATGGTATATGACAGACTAAAATAGTGAAATCCTTTGCATGCAAAACAGTTCAAGAATATATTAATCTTAACATTAAGAACTCAACTAAGCTACTGAGAGTGCATAACATCTCCCCACTCCCCCACACCACACACACAAAGAAAGTCACTCAGGAGAAAAGGCAGCCACCCCATCAAGTCTGCCCTCACAGCATGAGCCACCTAGATTGCCAGCGCTAACACCGAGATAACAAAAAGGTCTTTATGATGCAAACCACACTTCATTTCACAGTAATGTCATCCACCAGCACTACCACACTACCTGAGCAGCTCAATAATTCCCTAAAATGGAAAAGACAACAATGACCCCGCCTGTTATATTAATCAAATCCTTGAACCCTCACAGATGCCAATGCCCCACAGTTTTTTCCCAAATCACAAAGAACTCCCTCGTGGTTTTCATTTGGTGATTATTCACTACACAGGTACGTCTATTTATTATTCTGTTTATTTTTTATGTATTCAGTAAACATAACTTGTTTCACCATCTTGAGTTAGAAGGAGCATGTTAAAGGTTAAGTGAACTATTGAGAATATTGTACAAAATATACTTAATAAATATAATATCCAAGAGGAAATTCATTTACCCGTGAAAAAAGAAAAACTTTATTAGCCAAGAGAATAATTAAGAATTTTGTGTAGAATACTCTTAATAATTATGCCATAATTACTTATCAAAATAATTATGCTATGACTAAGAATTCCAAGAGTTAGATTTTTCTTATCCATACAGAACGAAATTCCTATTTAAGAGTCCATTTCTACATTGTTGATCAACCCAAATATAACAACAGTTCTCCTCTTCTTCTTTTTCACAAAAATAATATCATAAAAATCTCCATTACATGATTTGATGTGAATCCACTAGAGCAGTCATATGGGCTTTAGCAATTGACGGGCTGGGCTGGGATAGCCCACTATTTTGATGGGCCTTATAATGGTCAGTCCACCCCAGCCTATGTGGGCGGTGGGCCCCCATGGCCCGGCCCATTAGTTTTTAAAATATAATTTATATTTTTTCTTAAGTTCTGACCTAAAAAAAGATAATTATTTAAAAGTTAAAAAATATCTTATTGGAAAAATTTCGCAAAACTTAATAACTTTTTATATAGTTCCAATGTATCACAATAAACACTAAAAAAAAAGTAAAAGACAAGACTATATTTCATTCACTAAAAGCCAAAACTCAAAACAAACTATTCAAGAAAACGTCCATGACACTTATGAGATATCCAACACATCATCTTCATCAAACATATTTGAATCCACTTGTGACAAGGTTATCTTTAACATCTTCACTTTCATCTACAGTTACAATTCATATGCAATATTAATTAGTTAAATATTAAGAATAAAATTTTAAAAACTAATAATATTCAAATTCACATAAAAAAATATTTCGAGTTTGAGTTTGGGAAAAGTTGTGCAGCCAATTTCGAGTAGTAATAAGTGTTTGGACATTTTCATAATAAATGCAACTTCTGTACTTTGTAAGGACACGCCACCAATGCTAAATGTTGATTCTGATGCTACAATGGTAATAGGAATACTAAGTACACCACGCACCATCATTGTATTTTCTAGAATGGTCCTTCCAATACATCACAACATATCTCTTGAAACTTCTCAAGATCAAGTCTTGGTTCCTCTAAGTAAAGATCTAATTCTGACTTTCCATCTCTAAAGACAGTATACTTTTTATTTTTTACATATTTTAAATAAATATTTTATTAGGCCCACGAGACGGCCCACCCCAGCCTCAGTGAAGCCTCATGGCCACGGGCTTATTCGGGTCGGGCTTAAAAGTCTTATTTTTAAATGGGCTCCAGAAATTCTAGCTCAGTCCTGCTAAATCACGCGTTGGGCTGAGCTGGCCCAACGGGCCAAACCCATATTGACGGCTCTAGGATCCACAAACACAAAATAGTAAAACCATTTCAGAACATCGAAAGTAGCTTTTATATTTTTTGTGTATATGACTTATGAAATATGTTTTATGAAGGCCCGAATATAGTAAAATGGTCAAAGAGAAATTCATAGTGCTGACACCAACTATGTAATCTTGTTTAGGATTGAAGCGCAGTGGTGATTGATTGATTGATTTCATAAGTCAAGATAGTAATAAATACGACTATAAATATTTTAGGTTTCATAGTAGTGAAACAAGCAACAGTTAGTGACATTCCTGAGATTATTAGACTTGTCTACACATTCAGCACTTCCTACTTTTTTCAAAGACCAGTTTCAGTCACACAGTTCAGGCATCTTTTGGGGATATCTTGTGTCAATTTAAGAAAACCCTATGACCAAGGAGTTTGCCATTCAGACAACCATGCTGGGCCTGATCTGATAAGATTAGATGGTATTGTAGCTTCTCATTTTTTTCCCCTGTAAAGTAGTAAGATTAGAAGTAATTGTAGGTCTAGTACTCTAGTAGGCATTCTAATGACTACTAATGTTAATTCATTAACAACAACATCAACATTGAGAATTCCAGTTAATACAAAAGTAAGGATAGTTGTGATGAAAAATCACACTAGAAACATTTATAATGTTACTAATAAGTTATAACAGATGTAAGTGGAAGAAAAATTATTGACCATGAAACTCTTGGACTTCTATAGTTTCGGGGAGAGGTGATTTAATGGCTAAACTTCAGGAGCAGAAACTCACTCTTCACATCCTGACGTAACAAGGTCATAAGAGCCTTGTGTACAGCATCACGCTCTACATTTTCACCTGACATAATTGGTATAAACTGCATCAATATGAGCAAATGATATGAACCAACCAAGTCCACAAAGCATTGAGCACAAAAATTACCTGCTACGAGGAGCGGGCCAAGAATGTCAACAATTTTAGACAAATGCTCAGGTGTATCTTTGCAGAAAAGCGGAAGTCCACGGATCGCTTGTACACGGACCTGGTAGTCAATAAAGAAAATACAAAATTTATTAGACAACACACGGTAAAAGTCCAACCTAGTTCTAAAATATTCCAACTTCTTCACTAATAAGCTACCAATAACAACATTTTTTTGATAATTTCTATTATATAACAATGAGGACACAACCACATTAATGCCATCACAACATCACAGTTATTTTTCTGGGTAAGCCACAGAACAAAGCTGGCTAAATACATACGCTAGGTATGTCTCTTTATATGTCTGATGGCTACTCGGATGATTTGGAGTTGATTTATAACAGAGTAATAAGTATCTTCTAGTTAGAAAATCAAAGAGTTCCATGTAATAACTTATACTAAATTCTAGTTATAAATGCTTTGGGAGTTACCTTGGGTTACTGAGATGGGTGTTTGTATTATAGATAGGGGTGAGTATATCTGAAACCACACATATTGGGTATGTATCATGTTTGTGTAGCGGGGTAAGCCATGTTGGTCGCATGGTGGTAAATGCCAGTGTCTTAATGGTACTTCCAATATAATAAAATGGATTTACAATTATGGTTATGTCCTAAGGAGCCTAAACTGGTTTTGAAGTTTTATGATACTTGGAAGGATGATGAATGTTGAGTTATGATTTCAAATTATGTTTTACAATCACTTTATTATAGTTATTGTTCTTGGGCAAGCCACCTAACAAAGCTGGCTAAATATGTACGCCACGTATGGCCCTTAGCACATCTGATGACTACTCGCATGATTTGGAGTTGATTTGGAACAGAGTAAATAATATCTTCTATTAAGAAATGAAAGAGTTACATCCAATAACTTCTACTTGAGATATGAATAATCGTTTTTAAATTAGCCCAACACCCCAAAGGGTTTTATACATTTAAAGGGTCTGGGCACCTCAAGGCTATGTCATAGGAGTTTAAATTCTATATTACTTAAACAATAAGGTCACTTTAAAATGTAATCGCATGTATCTCCATTTAATAGCATTGATTAGTAACCTAAAATAAATGGTAAGCAACATTCTATAATAGGTTAATGGTAAGTATGGGTTGAATACTAACCCCAAGCTCTTCGTCTTCACATAAATACCATTGCTGCTCAATAGCTTGCTCCGCTAACTGAGGAAAAGACTTGAAGAACTTCGGAATAAGCTGCGCAGCTAACTGCTTGGCCTTTCCGCTGCCATTTGCTGCCGCAATAATGCCCTCATATTCCTGCCTATGCTGTTTTCAATCGAAGCAAACAATTCACAAAAACTAAATAATCAAACAGAGTGTAATGGAGGCTTCCAGAAACTCTAACAGAAAAAAAAGAACAAAAAACAAAAAATAAACACTGATGAGAAACAACTATCTTGAGACATACATGAGCAAGCAATTCATAAAACTAAATAATCAAAATATGTGTAATGGAAGCTTCCAGAAACCCTAGCAGAAACAACAAAAAGCGAAAAATTAAACTGAAGATAAGAGATTACTGACTTGAGACTTGTCGTTGGCCTCGTTGAGCCGTTCGCCGAACTGGTACAGTTTCTCGATGTCGTTGGAATCATCAGTAGCTTCCGCCATTGGAGGTTAAATACAATATGAGACAATATTATAAGAGAAATGTTGCGGAGCGAATGAGAGAGAGAGAACGCTAGGGTTTAGGAAAAGTGAACGGATGTTAAGAGATGAAGAGAGGGAAGAGGGGTTTTTGAAGGTAATAGTGTGAGTTATGAGAGAGGATCTTTCACTTTGGGTTTGTATGCCACTTTGTTTTGATATGAGCGTTACTTGAATTTTGTTGCATTCTATAATTATCGCTTTATGGTACCATTGATTTGTAATAGCCGTTATTATCTTATTTTTTTCCTTCGTCTTAACCTTTCTTAATATTAAATAATTCTATTTTATATTTACCTTACTTTTTTATATAATAATTCTACTTTGTATGTTGCAAGTTTAATTTTCATATTATTAGTGCATGACATTATGAAACGATGACAAGCACTATAATTTTTCCAAACATTATACATATCAAAACAATACAATATAATACTATTAGACACCTTCTTAATTTGAAGTAAGCTCGGAACTGACATAAACAAAGATCTTAATTGATCAATAAGGTGATTATTAATATTAGACACGTAATCAATAAGTTTCCCTTCATGCTAACCTTTATTCCCTCCGGTCTAGAATAAGTGATTTTTTTGTTGTTTTCACACATATTAAGAAATTTACCTTTTAACATTAATTAACAATGAAATTGATCATATTAACATGTATTATCTCTTCACATAAACACTCCTAACACATACTCCGACGTTATTTACTCCAAGGACAATGTAAGAAAAAAATAATTAATTCATTCTTGAAATCTGGAAAAATCACTTATTTTGGACCATAAAAAGGGGATTTTCTCATTCTTATACACTATATGAAACTTTATTACCCTCTCTACTCAAATTTTAATATAATTACATATTATATACCCAATTACCAATTATGTACATTTTAGGCAATTAATAACAATAATTACTATCCTCTTCCATTCCCCCATGTTTCTCTCTCCACAACCCACCCCCCTCCCCCCGTATCTTGCACTCACCCATGATTCTCTCTCCACAAACTTCAGAAAATCCCTCCATTAACGCTTATTTCCTCTCTTCTTCAAAAAGCATTCTAAATTTTTAAACTCTCCTTCAAAAAAATTCATCTCCATTTTTATAGATTCAAACTCTAATACTCTACCACACACCTCCATTAATGTCTGTTACTTGCTTGATTTTCAATAAAAAAGAAAACAACTTCGAAGATCAACCCTAAAAAAGTTAAAGGAGCCGATATTCCTACATTTGATTTGGGTGTTTTCTCAGAGAATTCACCCAAAAAGGTTTCAAAATCAGCACATGCAAAA
This sequence comes from Nicotiana paniculata, assembly GCA_005239505.1. NCBI lineage: Eukaryota > Viridiplantae > Streptophyta > Magnoliopsida > Solanales > Solanaceae > Nicotiana > Nicotiana paniculata. Next base: position 46,220 of record MDKI01271703.1, read on the forward strand.
GAAGAGAACAAGCTCAGGTTTTCCCCTTGTGAAGCTAGGGCAGAAGCTCGTACAAAATAAAAGCACGATATGGATGCTGGTGAATCCTCGATACCTGTTAAATCTGCAAAACGGAAAGGCAAGGAAATTGCTTTCGATGATGATTTCGTCGAAGAAGAAGTTGTCATGAAAGTTGCAAAAAAAAAAAAAAAAAAAAAAAAAAAAAAAGAGTGCCACCTAATGTTAAACCTTCAAAAAAGAAGAAGTTCAAAAATCTTGTAAAACTATTCCCCAACAGTCTTTGGCGAAGGTAAAAATTTAGTAATTTCATATTATTATTTTTTTTTAAAGCTAAAAAACTTGTTCTCATTATTATGAATCAACATAATTTTTATTTTTGTAGTTGTAGAAATTTTATCTACATTGTGTAGATTTATTATAGATTTATGTTTTCTGATTGTAGATAAATTGTTATATAAATGTTTTCCTGTGTTTGACTTTATTTTTTCAGATTGTACATAAATTGTAATATAATTATAGTTATTTTATTTTCTGTTTTTGACTCTATTTATCTGATTGTAGATAAATTGTATTATAAATGTAGTTATTTTATTTTCTGGTTTTGAACAAAGTTTTAATAACTTCCTTTTTCCTTTTTGCTGCATAATGGACCATTTTTTGCACCTCATAATGTTGATTATGGGATCATTAGGTTTCGGACATTATCCAACCCTACTATTCCTGGACAAATCAAGGATTTACTGTCGTTATGAAGACATGTTTTGGGTATTTTCTTTCCTTGCCTAGAATATGTATGCAAAATCAAGCAATCCATCTTCTCATGAAGTATGAATTGAATGCATCTGGTTTCGACTTTTTTCAGCAGAGATAAAGGGTCAGAGGCTGAATTTTAGTTTGAGAGAGTTTGCCCTGATTAGTGGCCTGAGATGTTTTACGGAAGTGACAGACTTTGGTTACACACCTACGTATGACAGTAAATAATGAGAAGATATTTTTCAAACAAGGAAAAAGTTGAGAAGTCTTACTTAAAACAAATTGTAACCGGCTGTAGTTGGGTGAACGACGATGATGCAGTCAAATTGTGTATTCTCTATCTCATAGAATTCTTCCTCTGTCCTTCAGACAAAGACAATACATGTTTGATAGACCATTTTAGGTTATATTTGGTGGACTCAGGACAGAATGCGAACTATGTATGGGGTAGTGAATCTTATACACAATTGCTTCAGTCTGTTAGGCACAAGCTCAACCCTTCTATTCCATTTTATGTCATTCGAGGCTTTGCACTAGCTATGAAAATATGGTTGTATGAGTGTTGCTCTAACGTCAACATTGATATAGCTACAAGAGTTGTTAATTATATCCCTTGCATACTTAGTTGGTCAGTTAGTAAGGACAAGATATGGTTATCTGCAATTGAAGTTAGAATGATCAAACCAGCATGGATCAAGGTAAATGGTTTTCACTTATGCACAGACAATCTAATACAAATTATATAAACCTTTTGTTCACCAACATAATTGAAGCACCAGAAGAGCTTTCAAGAATGAATTTTCTAGATAAAGTTGAATACATCCTTGAAAAAGTTGAAACCAAGTCCGAGCTTCCGATAGATGCTACGTCTCCATCCAGACATAAGCAGGCAATTGGAATAGGTGACAAGAAAGATATTCTGAAACAAATAAAAAATTAAGAAAAGATGTTGACAAGATAACATATATACATAATCCTGGATGGTTTCTTTAATTTATGTTATGCAAATTATTTCATTAACTCTCTCTATTTTAATACGTATGTTGGTTTAGATCTTGGATCTTTCAAGAAAGAGGTTTTTGAGAACTAGGTAGCATTTGACTACTACTCAATGATTCAATCAAGGCTATTTTGCAGGCGATAAACAGTCAAAAGGATAACATTGATGCTAAGGTTTCATTTGAAATATATTCATTTTACATAACAATTTTTACCATGTCTAAGTTTGCCTAACAAATTAAATGTCTGCAGTTTACTGGGAGTTCTACAAAAAATGATGAGCACTCCAAAGAAAAGAACAGTCAACACTTTCCGAGCAGTAATGATAAACCAGTGCATGTCAGCAGCAGTAAAACATGCATCTATATATATATACATATCTACATTATGTATACAATATATCTACCTATTGCCTAAATTTGTATCAATTAATATGCATTATATTTCCAATGTTTTTCTTAGATTCAGGGCACGTGAATGACATAGAAATTGAGGAGAATGTTCATGTATGTGCCGATTTATCTTCCCAATTTGAAGGGGCATTTGATGAAGAGGATGCAGGTATGATTTAGTACATGTTATCATCACATTTCACAATACATTCTGTATATCAGCAACAAGACAACATTTCAACAAATTTACTACATTTAAACTACAATTTTTATGCAGTGATGTCAGTGTTTACTACAAATTATCTACAATTTAATTAAGTTAAACATACTTACTATAACGGTGAATGAAGTTATGCTTGCAGAATCTCTAAAACAGGAAGCTACAATAAGCATTCCAGGAGAACAAAAAAAATGAGGAGAAGGAGACAAAAATACAATCTCCCATTCAAGAAGAGAATGTTATATAAGAAGGAGATGATTGTTGTGAAGATTTCAATCGTATTATACATTACATTCTAATTGTAACAACTTTAATATAAGTTTTAATTTTCAATAAAGAGTTGATGCAACATGTATTCTAATTCTTTTGTTTTAAATTTTGAAGGTGAACCAGCCGATTACGTTAATGTAGGTGATTCGGACAACGACTCCAGATCTGAAAAAAGGAAAGTTACAATTCATGATTTTGAGCTACCAGAGGACTTCTCCCAAATTGTTAAGTTCGGCGAGCTTAATGAAGATGAAACAACCCCTTTGCATCAAGGAAGAACAAGGCATCCTTGAAAGCATGCATGATCCCCCTTTCTCCCTTTTTACAGTTCTGGTGGGAGCACTTCTGTTGGACCTCCAATTTTCCTCATCAAGCATCCATTTACTGGGGTTGTTGGCGAAGATGTTGATCCTGACTTGTTGGAAGAATTCAACAAGTGGTTATACTTTGGTACTGATACAGTTTCAAAGAGGTTAGTTTATACAATTTGTTCATATTTGCGAGTGCATTCATCTTTTGGATTTCCACTTGAATCTACATATTTATTATAATTGCTATGTGTTTAAATAGGAGGAAGGCGCCTTATTCTTTAAAAGATAATCAGCTTAAGTCGTGGTATGATCTTGGAGTGGAGAAAGTTGATAAAATAGAGTTGTTTTATACTTTGGCACATCCCGGGCAAGTCCTCAAGAACTCGATAAACACATACCCTGTCAGAATTTAATGACTAGCTGTAATATTTTGTCATCTCCAGATTTTGTAGTTTTTTTGTTGAAAAATTGTAGTTAAATTGTAGGAAGCATTGAGAACTAATAAAATCTATTTTTCTGCAGCACTTTTATACTATTTGAGAACGAGAGGAAAGTATGGTCCTCAAAACAAGACACGGTTTATAACCACTGGTTGTATGTTCAAGGCTAAAATTGAACAAATTTATCAGAGGTACATCAATGCTCCCGCCGAAAAGAAGCTTGTTGTTACCAAAACCCAGGACGTCGTATCAGAATACATATTGGGGTACAAGTTACTCGCAATTATTGTATGGGATCAAGTTGATTTTATGATTATGCCCATAAACATTGTGGAAAAATTTCATTGGTTGTTGGATGTGTTTGACATTACCGATAGGGTTCAATACATTTATGATTCTATTGTCTCTTCACGAAATCACAACATTGTTGAATCTGTCGTCAACAAGTTTGTTGTTATGATCTCCCTCTACTTGTCATGCACCGGCTTCTATGGCAAGTGTCAGAACATCAACTTCAAGAACACAAAGGCATACATTGAAAAAGGTGTTACTAACCCTCTTGACATTCAGTGGTTGGTTGGTGAGATACCCCAACAAAAAGAGGGATCATTGTATGAAAATCTTCTTTTCCTTCTATCTATTTAACAATTTTTTTTTACACTGAATGATAAATATTTTCCCTAATTTCTTTTTGCAATGACTGTGGTGTATACATTGCGGCATTTGCAGAATATGCCAGCATTGGAGAGCTAGCAGTTTCAAAAGAAAACTTTTCTGATATTGATCAACATCGTAGACGCTATGGAGTGCTACTTTGGGATTATGCTATGAAGATGAAAGATACTAGTGCAATTAGTGAGAGCGAGGTGACAAGCAGATTAGTAAGAAGAAAAGGTGCACCGGCTGTGAACGAGAGAACACAAGTCCGGAAGAAGAAGAATTAATTGCCCTTTTCTGTAGGAAAATTATAGTTAAATTGTTTAGTTGTAGTTGTTTTTGTAGTAAAGTTGTAGACAAATTGTTACCTAAGATCAAGTCAGTTGAAGTTTAATTGTAGCAGATTTGTGCTACAATTGTTTTACCCTATGTTTTGTTATTTTATCCAGGATACTACTACTTAGAATATGAAACATCTGTTGTTGTTTTTTTGATTGGTTGAAAGTTATTAATACTTGATCTCTTTATTGTTAGCATATAATTCCTTTACAACTTAACTACAATTATGTATTGTAGATACAAAAAAATACATAATCCAATCAAGTTATGAACGTCTGAAATGAATACACTCAGTAATTAAACAAAACAAATACAAACCAATTGCATTAAGAGTTGAAAATATTTCACTATAAGAAACAGTCTTTATTCAATTTATCAACACAATTATACCTCAACTATAATTCTCCCGAACACCTCAACACATTTTATCAAAAAATCTTGTGACTTTATCAAATTTTATTTCCTTTTGGGAGCATTCTTGCAAGATCTTTTGTTATGCCCTTCTATTCCGCAGTTGCCACATCAAACCTTGTACTTCTTTGTATTTACTTAATCATATGGTTTGTATCTTTGTTTTTTAGGTCTTCCTGGTTGTCTTTTTCCGGTAGGTGGCATTACAACTTCTTCAGCTATATGTTGTGGCACATTCCATTTGCTTTTTGTAATGACCCGATCGGTCGTTTTGAGCATTTTCACTTTTCTCGGTTGCTTGAGGACATGATTAGATATGTATATTGTATTATGACTTATGTGAATGGTCAGTTTTGGTTTTTGGGTTTATTCGTAATTGATTGAAAGAATGATTCTCAACTGGAAGCTTTAAATTTGAAAGTTTTGACTTTTTATTATTTGATATCGGATTGGATTTCTGATGGTTCTGTTAGCTCTATTGGGTGATTTTGGTCTTAGGAGCGCTTCCGGATCGTGATTTGGAGGTCCGTAGTGGAATTTGGCTTGAAATGGCGAAAGTTGGAATTTCGAAAAGTTTGATCGGGAGTGGATTTTGATACGGGGTCGGATTTTGATTCCGGAAGTTAGAGCAGGTTTGAAATGTCAAATGTGACTTGTGTGCAAAATTTGAGGTCAATCGGACGTGATTTGATAGGTTTCGGCATCAATTGTGGAAGTTGAAGTTTCAAAGTTCAATGATTTTGAATTGGGATGTGATTCGTCGTTTTGATGTTGTTATGTGTATTTTGAGGCCTCGAGTAGGTCTGTGTGGTGTTATTAGACTTGTTGGTATGTTTGGACGGGGTCCCGAGGGGCTCGGGCGTGTTTCGTATTGATTTCGGATAATTTTTCATTCCATGTTGCATTGCGGAGAATTTTCTGGTTCTTATATCACCGAACCTGCGGAGTGTCGAGCGCAGGTGCGGATCCGCAAAAGAGGCAGTGTTATCGCAGAAGCGAGAAAGGGAGCTGGGCAATAGGTTCGCATGTGCGGGTGTTTGAACGCACCTGCGCAATCATAGATGCGGTTTAGGTGCGCAGAAGCGCGATCGCAAAAGCGGTTTAAGGACCGCATGTACGAGGTTTTGCGGAGTGAGGCTCTTTAGCAGAAGCGGGGAATTTCCGTAGAAGTGGTGGTCGCAGGTGCGATAATTTGACCGCAAATGCGGAATCTCTGGGCAGAAGCTATAAAAATCGAGGTTTTGGTTCTTTCTTCATATTTCAACATTTTGGACTCGGATTGAGGCGATTTTTGGAGCAATTTTCGTCTCAAGGATTGGGATAAGTGTTCTCTACTCGTTTTGATCATGTTTCATGAATCTGTCTTCAATTTTGGCCTTTGGTTGGTGAAATGAAAGAGGAAATTGGGGGTTTTGCCCTAAAGTTTCATAACATGAATTTTTTAGTTTTGAACATTGAATTGGAGTCAGATTTGAGTGAAACTAGTATGGTTGGACTCGTAATTTAATGAGTTATCGGATTTTGTGAGTTTTATCGGGTTCCGAGGTGCGGTCTCGAGTTGGGCTTTTGGGACGATTTCAGGCTTTGATTCAAGATTCTATTTATGATAGGGATTGGCTCCCTTAGCATAGTTTGATGTGTTTGAACTGTTGTTGGTCAGTTTCGAGCCGTTTGGAGGTCAGAAGGCACGAGATGGCATCTTGAGAGCATCGCTTGGCCTGCTCGACATTTGTATTGGCTCGTTCAAGGTAAGTAACTCTTCTAAACTTGGTGTTGAGGGTATGAAACGCCGCATTACGTGTTATATGATTGGTATTGAGGTGATAGACACGCTAGGTGACAGGCGTGTGGGCGTGCACCCTGTGAATTGGGACTATGTTGTTCCCATGGCCTTGTATAGTGGCTATATTTTGTTGATATTTGTGTTTTCACCATGTGATAAAGTAATTGAGTAGTTAATCATACTAACACCATGTTTAGGCTTTATGTTGATATTGTTTGTACCCATAGTGTTCGTTTCTGGCTGTCATCTCACTAATTTCCATTGATATTTCGTCCTCAGTCATATTCATGCATTCATATCATATCCTAGTCTCTGTTGTTGTTTATTGATACATCATATCATCGTTGTCGGGCTAGTTTCATGACATTGTGAGCCTGTGAGTGAGACTGGAGAGATTGATGACTAAGTGAGGCTGAGAGCCTGAATATGAGTGACAGTATGGAATCGGGCTGCACGCCGCAACATGTTATATTGATTGATGCCTGGATTGGCTTATTATGGCTCTTGGGCTGTAGGAGCCCCTCTAGAGTCTGTAACATACCCATAGTGAGCGCAAATGATATTATTGAGGGATGGATTTTCCTAGACATGGATTTGTCCGAAGCATTGATATATGGAGATGGATTTCTCCACAGGGATGGATTTCCTTTTTTCCTCGGTACTGAGTGACGTATAGTCACTATTGGGTATGTTCCAGGATGGATTTCCAAGGGCCGCATGGTCCATATACGGTACTGATTGGTTGAGCATTTATATATTATCGAGGGATGGATGTCCTTGGGCATGGATTTGTCCGAAGTACTTGATACCTGGAGATGAGTTTCTCCTCAGGGGGATTTCCCTTTTTCCTCGGCACTGGTGACTTTAGTCAGTGTTGTATATGTTCCGGGATGGATTTCCTTGGGCCGTATGATCCATATACCGTACCGAGTGGTTGAGTATGATGAGTGGAGAGGGTGAGTAAATGATTCACTTCTGGGATACATGGCATTGGCATGCATATATGGCATACATGCATAGAGGCGCATTTCCTCACGCTGAACGGTATTATGTCATTCATGACTTCTTTCACACATTGATATGTGGTTATAAAGAGGTATTTCACATTTGTTATTTGGAAAGGAAATGAAACATTTTATTTATTGTGTAAAGGATTTTTCAGGAAAATTTCAGTTTTCAAACTATCTCATAATTTTTGATGATTTCGATAAAAGATTTGGGTCTCCACTGATATTCTTGAAAACTATTTTCGGAAAAACTGTGAAAAGGCTGAGCACCTCATCTTTGAGCTATTTCTTTATTTATTTGCTTTGCACCATTATGAACTGCTATTGGTGTTGGACCCGACCTAGATCCCAGCTTATTACTGCTTTCAACCTAAGGTTAGGTTTGTTACTTACTTAGTACATGTGGTCGGTTGTACTGATACTACACTTCTGCACATTGCGTGCAGATGTTGGCTGTAGTTGTTGTTGTTTTCGAGGATTGCTGGATTTAAAGATGCACCTGCGTCCATGTTGTAACTGCCTCCGTTATTCGGGGTAGCCTTAGATTGAACTGTGTTGTTTATGTACTCTTCAAACATACTATGTATTCATTTCATTTCCGCTGTGTAAACTCCATTCTTAGAAGCTCATGATTTGTACTACCAGTCCATGGGAAATGTATAAGATTAAGATAATTCTGTTGTTTAATTATTTTATTAAGTTAAATAAAACTGGATAATTGTTGATTGGTTTACCTAGCGGGTTGGGTTAGGTGCCATCACGACTGGTGGATTTTGGGTCGTGACAGATTGATATCAGAGCTCTAGGTTCATAGGTTCTACAAGTCATGAGAAAGTGTCTAGTAGAGTCATGCGGATTAGTATGATGACGTCCATACCTATCTTCGAGAGGCTACAATGCATTTAGGATATACTTCCCATCTTTCTTTCTTTATCGTGTTGCATTGATTCAGCTTGAAGCGTTATCCTTTGAATTTCTTCCACGCATTCGTATGTGCACATAAGCGCTCGGTATCAGTTGTACATCGACGGCTTGTGATCTCCATGGTTGAGGCGCGAGGTTTGATTTTGGCATGCTGATGATGGGCCGTTATGGGGGACTCGAGGCTGGGTCTTGTTTGTGGCTTGAGTGCTGAGATTTCGATTTTATGAGCACGTGCATTTGGGACTTATATGTTCGTTTGTGTCCTTATTGGTGGGATTTTGTGACTGGATGACTATGTGGTGTGTATGATTTGATGGTGAGATGTGTTCAGATTGTTTGAATGTGACAAGAAGAGTTTGCTGAAGATGTAGCAAGGACTATTGAGTGTTTGACTTCTGTCTTGAGTTGACGTATGGCCTCGAGCTATGGGTGTGTTGAAGGACCTCTCATGTAGTTTAGTTGAGGAGTGAAGTAGATTTCATGTTGTGAGATGAGTTCTGACTGAGGAAGATTAAGTGATTGCTGATAACTAGGGATTTTAGCCTACTATTTGCTCTCTTTTGCTTAGGTTTTGGGTAAATAATGCGTTAAGGTACTCCTGAAAACTAACTTAAGGTGCTTACTTGTAGATCTTGGTCAAAATGAAGCAAAGAAGCCAAAATACACTCATAAAGGAGTCAAAATTGCACAAGCACAAAGAATGGAACTGGAGTGCGGACAAAATGATATTACGCGGCTGCGTAAGCACCTCCACTAAGGCGACCACAAATGCGCGGCCCACGAGAGTGAAGTTCAGAGAGATTGATTTGGGCTCAAAGTAGACAGCTGATCGCGCTACAAAAGCGCGGCCGCGAAACCAGTGGCGCGACCGCGAGTGAAATTTCGCTCGGAGCGAGCTAGGAGGATCAGAGAGTTTGCAAGTATGGCCCAACTGAGGATCGCGGTCCGCGAACAAAATATGCGGTCGTGAATGAAGATCACGCGGACGCGGTAGACTTTATGCTGTCCACGAAATCTAGCCCAGTCCAAGTCCAAATTTGAAGAAATCGGCCCGCGCTTGTTTTTGCGCGGCTGCGAAAGTCCAAACGATAAGGCGCCCATTTTTACGCGATCAGCAGAACCTCCGTAGGGACATTTTTGTCCAATAATTTCATTTGTGTATAAATAGATCTTTTTCACATTTTTAGGTTAAGTTTTGTATTAGGGAGCTCGTGAACAACCGTATTTTACCACTTTGAGTAATTTTAGAGTCGATTTAGCTTACATCTTTAGATTTTCTTCTTGTAATTGACTTTTATGGCTTATATTACATCTCCATCTTTGATTTCTACCATTATTATGAGCAGCTAGACCCCATAGTTAGGGTTGTGACCCAACCCTAGTGTGGGTATTTAATTTTAGGGCTTAATTCTTTATGGGTTATTGATATCTGACTTATTTCATGCTTTAATTGTAAAATTAGTGGTTGCAAACACTGATTCATGCCATTTTGACTTAGGCTCTTTTTGAGAAAGAGGGTCCAAGTCTAGGTAAAGTAGGCTAGCAAGGAATTAGGGTGAATTCAAGACATTGATAGCCCAATTAAAGGATTAAACCTAGAGATAGTAATACCCGACTTGAGAAAATTTCACTTGCATTGCTTGAACACCCATTTGGGCTTGAGAAAGTCAAATCGAGCATAGTCACTCAAACTACCGAGAGGTATAGAGTGAGTATTTATGTATGAAGGTTATACCATGACCCCAATCATAACAAGCTAGTCCTAGAGTCTCGACCCCATTAGATACTCGCCTAGGCGGAAGTCACTTCCCTAGTGCCTTTTATCACTTGAAAAATTCTCACAAAAATATTGTAGTTAGATTACCCTTCAACAATCAATAAAATTAAAATTAGAATAGAAAAAAAACCCAATCATGGTTAGAAGTGCAATTAGAAACAACACGCACAACTAGATTAGGTAGAAACCCAACTCCCAACCAATATTAACTCCATGTGGAAATCGATCCCGTCCTTTCGGGTAAAACTGCATCGATCACTCCTCGCTACTTTATAGTGGTGTAGGGTTGGAACCAATCACTTTTTAGCGCAGTTGCCGGGGAGTTAAACAATTTTGGATATCTATCTGACTAGTTGTGTGTCTTGTTTTTCTTTCCTTCTATTTTACTAACTTTTGTGTGTTAATCGCTTTAGGTACAAAATGGCTGATCCTCTCGGCAATGTTCTCCTGGGGGAGGAGGTAGATGATAATGGTGATAATGAGGTACATCTAGTACCTCAAGCTCAAAGAAGAGGCCGCCAGACCAATGACAACATTCTAAACCCTCCCCCACCTCCTCCAAGGGCAGCACATCGGGTGCTTCCCAATGAAGGTTACGCCAATGCTATTGTCCCACCCCGGATCCGGGCGGGCAATTTCCAGATTACAAATGTTATGTTGACCTTATTGGAGCAAAAAGGGTTCTTCACTGGCGCTCCCCATCAGAATGCATATAAACATCTAAAGGGTTTTGTAGATACATGTTGGGGAAGCAAACAGACAAACATGTCGGAGGATGCATTGAGACTGAGATTGTTCCCTTTTTCACTCAGAGGGAAAGCTTTGGACTGGCTTGAAAGGCTCCCCAACCATTCCATCACTACGTGGGATGAGTTGGCTGACAAATTTATAGCCATGTTTTTCTCACCGGGACATATGACGGCATTAAGGGATGAGATCTTATCCTTCAAACAGGAACCTAATGAACCCCTTCATGAAATCTGGGAAAGATATAGAACTATGGTCAAGGAATGCCCCAATAATGACATGACAGAAGCAATGATCCAACAGATATTCTATCAGGGTATAAACACGACCAATCAATGTGTGGTGAACCAACTAGCAGGGGGTAATTTTATGAAGCTAACGTATGTCGAGGCTTGTGATATACTTGATGAGATGGCTGACATTTCCTCAGCTTGGCAAAGTCGGGAAAATGTTCCTCAAGGTGACCCGACCGTGATCCATCTTCACAAGGAACTTCAAGACCATGGTCAAGTTATAGCTGAGTTGACAACAACCATGAACCAGCTAGCCAAAGCACAACTTCATCAAATTCAAGGACTAAAGCAAGTAAATGCAATGGAAGGGGTCAATCTTTTGGTAAACAAGAGGAGATAGCGGAGTCAGCAAGTACAAAGCAATCAAGATCAATATGAACAAAGTGGAAGTGGCTACGACCAAGATGATTCCTTTGATGACCCAAGCGAGGAAGTTTTGCATGCCAACAACTATCAAGGACAACGTAGCAATGCTCCAAACCAACAATGGAGATCGCAAGGGAATAATCAAATTTGGAACAATCAAGGGCAAGGAAATTGGAACAATAACAAAAAAAACTCAAATTATTGGGGAACAACAACCAGAATTGGGTTGGCAGCAACAATTGGAATGGCAATAACAACAATAATTGGGGAGGAAATGGAAATCGAGGGTCGGGCTTTCAAAGGCCCCGATGTATCAACAACCCAACAATCCACCTCCATATCAATATCAAGGGCCGAGTTCTACAAATAATGAAATAGGGCGGATCGAGAATATGTTCAAACAGATGATGGAAAGGACAGCCGATTCCCATGCTCAAATTTTCTCCCACACTACTTCCATCCGCAATCTTGAAGTACAAATGTGTCAAATCTCTCAAGCATTGAACACTCACCCTAAGGGGGCACTACCAAGTGACACGGTAGTAAACCCGAAGAGCGGGAACAATACAGGACATGCCATTGCGGTGACCACAAAGAGCAGTAGAGGTGGTGAAACAAGTACCTTCAAGCAAAAGAAAGTTGTGAATGATGATGTTGAAGTGCAAAATGATGATGTTCCAATAGTTGATGAGCAAGTGAGTGAAGAGAATTTGAATGATGAAGTGAGGATTGATATTCATGACAACTAGGAGGAGACTCAAAATGACGTGAACCCGTATAGGGAACACGTGATAGACATGCCGGAAATGGTAGTGCCAAAAGCCAAGGCTCCTTTTCCAAGGCCTCCACCGCCTTATCCTCAGAGACTTGCAAAGAAAAAGAATGAAAACAATTCAATAAGTTTATCTAGATGATGAAAAGCTTGGCAATCAATGTGCCATTGGTGGAAGCTCTTGAGCAAATGTCGGGATATGCCAAGTTTATGAAAGAATTTGTGACTAAAAAGAGATCTATGGATTGCGATACCATCAAAATGACTCATCAAGTTAGTGCAATTGTGCACTCGATGGATCCAAAGCTTGAAGATCCTGACGCATTTACCATTCCTTGTACCATTGGGAGTGCGGATTTTGCAAAGGCCTTGTGTGATTTGAGAACAAGTATAGAATTTGATGCCTTACTCTGTAGTCAAGACTTTGGGTATTGGTCAACCGAAAGCTACTTCAATGAGATTGCAAATGACGGATAGAACAATAAAAAGACCGCTTGGTATTATTGATGATGTTCTTGTCCGAGTCGACAAGTTTATTTTGCTTGCTGATTTTGTGATTCTCGACTACGAAGTCGACTATGAGGTGCCTATAATATTGGGAAGGCCTTTCCTAGCAACATGGAAGGCTTTGGTTGATGTGGAAGCAGGGGATCTCACCTTCCGGGTGGGCGATGAAAATGTTGTATTCCACGTGTGCAAATCGATGAGGCAGCCGAATAGTAATGAAGTTTGATCCTTTGTGGACCTCGTGACGGAGGTGATAGTTGATGAAACAAGTGCAATAATCAATATGGAAGACCCCATGTAAGCTATTTTGTTGAACCATGAGGATGATGAAAGGGATGGATTGGTTGAATGTGCAAATGCCTTGCAAGGAATGGGATCCTACTCATATGGACCCCGTAAACTCTCCTTGGACTTGGAAAATTATAAGACTCCACCGACAAAGCCCTCGAGGAGCCACCAACATTGGAGTTGAAGCCTCTACCCTGTCACCTCAGGTATGAATTCTTAGGCCCATCTTCTACATCACCTGTTATTATTTCTGCTTGCTTAACCAGAGTGCATGTGAACTCCACTCTTGAGGTGCTTCAAAGAAGAAAAAAGGTAATTGGATGGACCTTAGCTAATATTCGGGTCATAATCCCCGCCTTTTGCATGCATAAAATTATACTTGAGGATGATACAAAATCGTCCGTGGAACATCAGTGGAGGTTGAACGAGACTATGCAAGAGGTCGTCAAAAAGGAAATAATCAAATGTCTTGATGCAAGGGTGGTATATCCTATTTCGGATAGTGCATGGACTTCACCGATGTAGTGTGTGCCAAAAAAAAGGGTATGACCGTTGTGACAAATGGGAAAAATAAGTTGATCCCTACCAGGACCGTGACCGGATGGCGGGTATGCATGGACTACCAAAAATTGAACAAAGTGACCCACAAGGATCATTTTCCATTGCCTTTTCTTGATCAGATGTTATACAGACTTGCCGGGCATGCCTACTATTGTTTCTTAGATGGGTACTCAGGTTACAACCAGATTCTCATAGCCCCAGAATACCAAGAGAAAACTACCTTCACATGCCCGTATGGAACATTTTCATTCTCACATATGCCGTTTGGATTGTGTAATGCACCTGCTACCTTTCAGCGGTGTATGATGGCTATATTTACGGACATGGTGGAGGACTTCCTCGAAGTCTTTATGGATAATTTCAGTGTTGTTGGGGACTCATTTGAAGAATGCTTGGAAAATCTTGACAAGGTTCTATCCCGATATGAAGAGACAAATCTTGTGCTTAATTGGGAAAAATGCCACTTTATGGTCGAGGAGGGCATTGTCCTCGGCCATAAGATCTCAAAGAATGGAATCGAAGTGGACAAGGCGAAGATAAAAGTGATTTCAAAACTACCTTTCTTACTTCCGTCAGGGGAGTTAGGAGCTTTCTTGGGCATGCAGGGTTCAACCGAAGGTTCATCAAAGACTTTTCCAAAGTGGTGAATCCCTTGTGCAAACTACTAGAAAATGATGCAAAGTTTGTGTTCAATGAAGAGTGCATGAAAGCTTTTGATCTCTTGAAGTATAAATTGACAACCAATCCTATCATTACCGCACCCAATTGGAGATCTCCCTTTGAGAACATGTGCGATGCAAGTGACAATACGGTAGGAGTGGTTTTGGGACAAAGGGTGAACAAGATATTTCATCTGGTGTATTATGCAAGCAAAATAATGAATGATGTTGTAACGACCCGGCTGGTAATTTCGTGAGATTAACCCTGTTTCTTCTGTTTCAACTTTTTCATATGCTATTTAACCTAATTATGATGTGTTGGGTCGGTTAGTTCAGGTTCTGAGTGGTCGCGGTGAGAATTGAGGCACTTAGTCTCTTAAATGAGCTTAATAGTTGGATAAGTTAACAAGGAGTTGACTTATAGGTAAACAACCTTAGAATGTGGATTTCATAGCTCGGATAGCTTCTTTAGGTGATTTGGGACTTGGGAGTATGATCGGAATGTGGCTTTGAGGTCCGGAATAGAATTAGGCTTGAATTGGCGAAATTGAGTTTTGGCGATTTTCGGTCGACAGTGGAATATTAGCTATCGGGGTCGGAATGGAATTCTGAAAGTGGGAGAAAGATCGAAGTGTCATTTTGGATATGTGTGCAAATTTTCAGGTCAATCGGACGTGTTTTGGGTGATTTCGACATCATTGACGAAATTTAGAAATCTCAAAGTTCATAGACTTGAATCTGATGTGATTTTGGTATTTTGGCATTGTTTTGGGTGTTCCGAAGGCTGACTAAGTTTGAATAAGGTTATGGGATGTGTTGGTATGTTTGGTTGAGGTCCCTAGGTCTCAGGTGAGTTTCGGGAGGTTAAAGGACGAATTCGGACTTGGGAGAATTGCAGGAAGTTTTCTGGTGTTCAGTTTGATATCCTTCTATGCGTTCGCGTATATGTGGATGCGATCGCATAGGGATTTGGGGTAGCACAGTTTTTTTTTTGTATTATGCGATCGCCATTGAGGGTCCGCGATCGCGTAAGTGAGGGAGTGTTGAGCAGTGCGGTCGCATG
This sequence comes from Nicotiana paniculata, assembly GCA_005239505.1. Taxonomy (NCBI): domain Eukaryota; kingdom Viridiplantae; phylum Streptophyta; class Magnoliopsida; order Solanales; family Solanaceae; genus Nicotiana; species Nicotiana paniculata. The sequence goes on from MDKI01271703.1 coordinate 61,759, forward strand.
GGGGAGACCTGCAAACACATAGGGCTGAGGGCGCGTGGGGCTGACTGGTAAGCTGTGCGAATGCGTGGGGGCAGGACGCGATTGCACATGGGAAGTTTGGGTTGTGCTCCACGAACGCATACCTGGTAACGCGAACGCACTGAGGAAATTAAGGGCGCCTGGGCAGTGTATTTAAAAGGCCATATCCGCGATCCTTAGCCATTTTTCACCATTTTTGGGCGTAATTTAAGCTTTTGAGAGATATTAAAGAGGGAATCAAAGGGGAAACACTTGGAGGTAAGATTTTTGACTTCATAACCCGATTCTATGTTGATTTGTAAGTAATTAAACCCTAAATTAGTGGGATTCAAATCAAAAATTGGGGGAGTTAAGGCATGGGAAATTGGAGACTTTAATTGAGGAATCGAAGGGGCAATTATGGTCCGATTTTGATGTTCTTGGTATGTGTATACTCGTTGAAGGATAAGGATTCCAGTTTTGTAATTTTTATCGAATTCCGAGACGTGGACCCGGGGGTCAGGTTTGGCCAATTTCAGGATTTGTGCCTAATTGTGATAATTTTCGAATGGGTTTCGTCTCCCTAGCATATTTTGATGTTATTAATATGATTTTTTGTAGATTTGGAGTACTCTGAGGCCGATTCTAGAGCAAAAGGCATTGAGGGCTAGTATTTTTTCCGGTTTTGAAGTAAGTAACATTTCCGAACTTGGTTCTGAGGGTTCGAAACCCGCTATATGATTTTAATTAAGGTGACGCACATGCCAAGTGACGGGCGTGCAGGCATGCACCGAGTGATTTGTGGCCTGGCTCATCCCATGGCACTAGGGGTGGGCATAAAATCCGAAAAACCGAATTTCGAACCAAATCGAACCGAATTAATTTGGTATTTCGGTTTCGATTCTTTTCAGTATTTCGGTCTAATTCGGTATTACATTTTCGGTATTTCGATTCTGTTTTCGGTAGACCGAAATACCATGGCTGATCCTCTCGGTAATGTTCTCCCCGGGGAGGAGGTAGATGATAATGGTGATAATGAGGTACATCTAGTACCTCAAACTCAAAGAAGAGGACGCCAAGACAATGACAACATTCCAGACCCTCCCCCACCTCCTCCAAGGGCAGCACATCAGGTGCTTCCTAATGAAGGTTACGCTAGTGCTATTGTCCCACCTCGGATCTGGGCGGGCTATTTGCAGATTACAAATGTTATGTTGACCTTATTGGAGCAAAGAGGGTTCTTCACTGACGCTCCCCATCAGAATGCATATAAACATCTAAAGGGTTTTGTAGATACATGTTGGGGAAGCAAATAGACAAACATGTCGGAGGATGCATTGACACTGAGATTGTTCCCTTTTTTACTCAGAGGGAAAGCTTTGGACTGGCTCGAAAGTCTCCCCAACCATTCCATCACTACGTGGGATGAGTTGGCTGACAAATTTATAGCCAAGTTTTTCTCACTGGGACATATGGAGGCATTAAGGGATGAGATCTTAGCCTTCAAATAGGAACCTAATGAACTCCTTCATGAAATATGGGAGAGATATAGAACTATGGTTAAGAAATTCCCCAATAATGAGGGTGATTAGACTAAATAAAATTGTGGATAAGGGTTGTGTTATGGTTTATGGGTATATGAGAAACATTGGATGATTTAGTTGTTATTTGTAAAAGATGTAGTGTGCATTGAGTAGGGATTTGATCGGTTGTTTTAGAAGTGTGGATTATTTCCCTGGGTGTTGTTGTGCTAATGGTGCATAGGTCGTTCGATTCGTTTGATCAATTTGAATTAAAATCTGAGTAGAGTGGAAGACTCTCAAGAATGATTCTAATGGATGCAAGGTCTAAATGTGGCAATTGAGAATTTTACGGATTCGTACATGGCTAGAATCAAAGGGTTGCATTGGATGGTGTCGAGACTCGCAGTATTTCTATATCATTATGGATTCTACATTCAGTATCAGGAAGGTAAGATGAACCGCTTAAATTCACAGAAGGTCTCTTCAAAGCGAGTATCTCGATTATGGTACTTTTGGGGGGTGCTTAAGAAGGAATACAACGGTTTATGAGCCTTAGGGCGGTGTAGTTTTATGCTAAAGTTCGTGGGCAAGTTTTGGTTGAGGATAGTAGTGTACTAGCTAGGAAAAGTATCAATTTGAAGGTAATTCAGAAGGGACTTAGAGAATTAGGACAACTTGGTAGTAGGTTGGATCGGCATGGTGATGGATATGATAGGTTCTTTGGGTGCTTATGATGTGGTGGGTTTTTACAGGTGTTTCGTGGCAATGATCTTGGGTTTTGATGGCTTGTGTAGCTTGGTTGAGTTAGAAGGAGTCAGTCCTGACGGTTTGGTTTTGTGCAAATGGGATTCGAAGAGTTCTTGATGGTTTCTACCACGGTTAGAGGTGTATATTTCCTACTGGCGCGATTAGCATGTGAGGTATAGTGATTTCTTCCTGGATGGGATCAAATGGAAAGTTCTTAGCTAATTAAGTATGTTGTTGCTTGTGACTCGGAGTGGATTATGAAGTTCTCATATCTATCATAGGATGGCATGGTATATGCGGTGTGTTGTGTAGGATCGAGATTTGGCATGTGCAAGGTCACAGTTCTATTTGAAAGGGAGGTCATAAATTCTTATGCAACATGGACAGTTTTAGATGAATAGGTAAATACATTACTATTTGGTATGGCGTGAGGAGAGTATACAATTCAGAAGGGGCAATGTGTTTGATTTATGGATGCATCATTGGTCTTTGCGGCATTCTCTTATTTGATCGACTGCTGGTGTTCGAATTTTGCCTTGTGGCATAGGAGAATTATATAAGTATTCCTCGTGGGATGATCGTGTAGTGGAGGAGTGTTAGACATTCAGGAGGTGGAGTTGAGATCAGATATGGTGATACGTGTATTCTTTGAATTTGGAGACTGGGAGTTCTCGGGAGCAGATTGTTTCATAGTTGCGAGCTGTGAGGTTGTGGCCGAAGCTATATAAGTGATAGTGTGTGTTGTGACTCAGTTATTGTGGATTTTTGAAGGGTTATTAATCTATTTGTGGTTGAAAGAGTCGATTTGGGGTCCACTGGTAGGCCCAATTAGGGATGTGTATTCTACATCGAGTCGGATTGGTTGATTCCAAACTGCTATTGTTGAGGGATGTGTCATTCGGTTGTTGTTGAGCTTATTAGTGTTTTGGAATGATTTATGAGTTACTCTTCCATGCTGCGAGGAGCTATGGTTCATTTGGGCACACATGGTGTGGTTCTATAGTGGTCTAATAGCGGGATTTGAGTGAGATGAATAATCGGGTATTGCGTGATTGAGGGCGTATCAGTTATGTACTTTTGGGCTTTATGTGGCATTGTGTCTTCTGATTCTCCGTGGTTATGGTAATTCACTTTGAGTACTGGATGTCAAATTTCGCGTGGTTATTGATTTTGAGCAAGGCAGAGCGAGGTATATAATATGGACAAGCGTTTAGATGGGGTCATGCATTGCAGCGAAGTTATGTTGAGAGATGATCCTTTATGTTAGATTCGTGAGTTTTGGTTCTACGTTGTGTGATGGGTTCTTAGCATTGCGTTGTTGTGATACCCGTCGATCTTGCGGGATGGTTCTCTGGTCTTATGTGCTTTTCCATGTTCGGTACATTTGGAGTGTTGCTTATTGCTGCATGGAATGCATGGGTTGTGGATTTAGATTGCATTGATATATCATGTCGCTAGAGTGGTCGTGTTGGATGAGATGAGGTTATTGGGCTTGTTGATCCGACGAATGGTTATAGGTTGCTGCGTGTTCTTCATCATTGGCAGTATATGAAGGTGTTAGAACGAGGCTTTGTTGATAAGAGGTTTATTACCGCTTTGGGTTATTTTGAGCGGTTGCTGTGATTGGAAATTATCGCTATGAGTATTTGAGTTTGGAGGTATATCATGTGATTACATCTTGGGTTACGTATATAGATTGATACAGCGTGTTCATACTTATATGGTGTGTGGATACGAGATTCTGATCTTATAGAAAATTTCGGATATGGAAATTTGGATTCTAAGGGTTGGGCTAGGTTGGATTAAGAAATTTCAAGTCATGTGGTGTTATCAGACCTATAAGGGATAGGGTGACGTGGGATCACCCCCGGGTATGTGCATAGTGGGATTATACAGCGATTTGATGGCTTATGGGACAACTCTGGGCACGTTCAAGGACGAACATATGTTTAAGTGGGGGAGGATGTAATGACCCGACTGGCCATTTTGAGTATTTGCACTTCGCTCGGTTGCTTGAGGGCATGAGTATCTACGTATGTTGTGTTATGACTTATGTGAATCGTCAGTTTTGATTTTCGGGTTTATTCGGAATTGATTGAAAGAATGATTCTCAACTAGAAGCTTTAAATTTGAAAGGTTTGACCAAGTTTTGAATTTTTAGTATTTGACATCGGATTGGATTTCTGATGGTTCCGTTAGCTCCGTTGGGTGATTTTGGACTTAGAAGCGTGTCCGGATCATGATTTGGAGGTCCGTAGTGGAATTTGGCTTGAAATGGCGAAAGTTGAAATTTTGAAAATTTTGACTGGGACTGGACTTTTTGATATCGGGGTCAGATTTTGATTCCGGAAGTCGGAGCAGGTTTGTAATGTCAAATGTGACTTGTGTGCAAAATTTGAGGTCAATCGGACATGATTTAATAGGTTTCAGCATCGGTTGTGGAAGTTGAAGTTTCAAAGTTCAATGATTTCGAATTGAGGTGTGATTCATCGTTTCGATGTTGTTATGTCTGTTTTGAGGTCTCGAGTAGGTCTGTGTGATGTTATTAGACTTTTTGGTATGTTTGGACGGGGTCCCAAGGGGCTCGGGCGTGTTTAGGATTGATTTTCGATCATTTTTCATTCCATGTTGCATTACTGAGAATTTTCTAGTTCTGATATGACCGCACATGCGGAGTGTCGAGCGCAGGTGCGTATCCACAAAAGCGGCAGTGTTATCGCAAAAGCGAAAAAGGGAGCTGGGCGATAGGTTCGCAGGTGCGGGTGCTTGGACGTACCTTCGCAATCACAGATGCGGTTCAGGTGCGCAGAAGCACGATCGCAAAAGCGGTTTAAGGACCGCATGTGCGAGGTTTTGCGGAGTGAGGTTGTTTCCCAGAAGTGGTGGTCGCATGTGCCACAATTTGACCGCAAATGCGTAATCTCTGGGCAGAAGCTCTAAAAATCGAGGTTTTGGTTCTTTCTTCATATTTCAACATTTTGGACTTGGATTGAGGCAATTTTTGGAGCAATTTTTGTCTCAAGGATTGGGGTAAGTATTCTCTACTCGATTTTGATCAAGTTTCACGAATCTATCTTCAATTTTGGCCTTTGGTTAGTGAAAACGAGGAAATTTGGGGTTTTGGCCTAAAGTTTTATAACATGAATTTTTGAGTTTTGAACATCGAATTGGAGTCAGATTTGAGTGAAACTAGTATGGTTGGACTCGTAATTTAATGGATGATCGGGATTTTGTGAGTTTTGTCGGGTTCCGAGGTATGGGCCCGGGTTGGGATTTTGGGCCGATTTCGGGCTTTGATTCAAGATTCGATCTTTTATGATCGGGATTGGTTCCTCTAGCATAGTTTGATGTGTTTGAACTATTGTCGGTCAGTTTCGAGCCGTTTGGAGGTCAAAATGCGCGAGATGGCATCCTCGGAGCATCTCTTGGCCAGCTCGGCATTTGCATTGGCTCGTTCGTGGTAAGTAACTCTTCTAAACTTGGTGTTGAGGGTATGAAACCCCGTATTACGTGTTATGTGATTGGTATTTAGGTGACGAACATGCTAGGTGACGGGTGTGTGGGCGTGCACCTTGTAAATTGGGACTCGGTTGTTCCCATGACCCTGTATAGTGACCCTATTATGTTGATATTTGTGTTTTCACCATGCGATAAAGTAATTAAGTTGTCAATCATGCTAAACACCATGTTTAGGCTTTATGCTGATATTGTTTGTACCCATAGTGGTCGTTTCTGGCTGTCATCTCACTAAGTTCCATTGATATTTCGTACTCTGTCATATTCATGCATTCATATCATATCCTAGTCTCAATTGTTGTTTATTGATATATCATATCATCGTTGTCGGGCTAGTTTCATGATATTGTGAGCCTGTGAGTGACACTGGAGAGATTGATGACTGAGTGAGGCTGAGAGCTTGATTATGAGTGACACTATGGATCGGGATGCACGCCACAACATGTTATATTGATTGATGCATGGATTGGCTTATGATGGCGTTTGGGTTGTAGGAGCCCCTCTGGAGTCTGTAACACACCCACAGTGAGCGCAAATGATATTATTGAGGGATGGATTTCCCTGGACATTGATTTGTCCGAAGCATTGATATATGGAGATGGATTTCTCCACAGGGATGGATTTCCCTTTTTCCTCGGTACCGAGTGACGTATAGTCATTATTGAGTATGTTCCGGGATGGATTTCCCTGGGCCGCATGGGCCATATACAGTACTGAGTGGTTGAGAATTTATATAATCGAGGGATGGATTTCCCTGGGCATGGACTTGTTCGAAGTATTGATACCTGGAGATGGATTTCACCTCAGGGATGGATTTCTCTTTTTCCTCGGTACTGGGTGACTTGTAGTCAGTGTTGTATATGTTCCGGGATGGATTCCCCAGGACATATGAGCCATATACATTACCGAGTGGTTGAGTATGATGAGTGGAGAGGGTGAGTACATGATTCACCTCTGGGATACATGGCATTGGCATGCATATATGGCATACATGCATAGAGGCACATTTCCTCACGCTGAACGGTATTATGTCATTCATGACTTCTTTCACATATTGATATGCGGTTATAGAGCGGTATTTCACATTTGTTATTTGGAAAGGAAATGAAACATTTTATTTATTGTGGAAATGATTTTTCGGGAAAATTTCAGTTTTCAAACTATCTCATAATTGTCAATGATTTCGATAAAGGATTTGTGTCTCCAATGATATTCTTGATAAGCGGAACTATTTTTGGAAAAATTGTGAAAAGGCTGAGCACCTTATCTTTGAGCTATTTCTTTATTTATTTGCTTTACACCGGTATGAACTGCTATTTGTGTTGGACCAGACCTAAGTCTCAGCTCGTCACTACTTTCAACCTAAGGTTAGGTTTGTTACTTACTCAGTACATGGGGTCGGTTGTACTGATACTACACTTTCGCACATTGCGTGCAAATGTTGGCTACAATTGTTGCTGTGTTCGAGGATTGCTGGATTTGAATATGTACATGCATCCATGTTGTAGCTGCCTCCATTGTTCGGGGTAGCCTTAGATTAAACTGTGTTGTTTATGTAATCTTCAAAGAGACAATGTATTCATTTCATTTTCGCTTTGTAAACTCCATTCTTAGAAGCTCATGATTTGTACTACCAGTCCTTGGGAAATGTATAACATTTTAGATAATTCTTTTGTTTAATTGTTTTATTAAGTTAAATGAAACTGGATAATTGTTGATTGATTTACTTAGCGGGTTGGGTTAGGTGCCATCATGACTGATGGATTTTGGGTCGTGATACTTTTGTCAGGCAGTGTGTCTACTGGTATTTCACAAGTATGCAAAAGGCTCTCCCTCGTTTAATAAGGAGAACAATATTTTTCATAAGACTCATTCTTGTGCCTCAAATCCGCCAAAGCATGTGCTCAAGGAAGTTCATCAAGCTGGAATTGTCCACAACTACATCTCTTGTTTTGAAGACAAATAATAGAGCGCTTCACACCATCTATCATTGTATGGATGTGATCTGTTGAAGCCTTCACCTACAATTTCATTACAAACACACAACAAGTTTTTAGAAACATATACAAAATAACTACAATTATTCAACATTTTATCTACAATAGTTGTATGTATTTAGTTTGATGAAATCATTGATCTGATGTTATTGGATTGTAACGACCCGACCGGTAGTTTTGAGAATTTAAGTTCCATTCGGTAGCATAAGGTCTTGTAAAACTTCATATTATGTGTATCGACTTGAGTGCATGGTTGAATTCAGTTCCCAGATGATTCAGAGTTGAATTGGAAGAAAGATTCTATTTTTGGAAGCTTAAGTAGTGAGAATTTGACCGAAATTTTGACTTTTGTGTAAACGGATCCGGAAAGGGTTTTGGATGATCTCAACAGCTTCATATGGTGATTTTGAACTTAGGCGTGCATCCAGATTTGGATTTGGGGGTCCGTAGGGTAATTTGAGGCATTTCGACAGAAGTTGGAAAAAGTTAAAGTTTGGAGGATGGAGAGGTTTGACCCATAGTTGACTTTGGTGATATCGGGGTCAGAATGCGATTCTGAGAGTTGGAGTAGTTCCGTTATGTTATTTGGGACTTGTCTATAAAATTTGACGTTATTCCGGGTAGGTTTTATTGGTTTCGGCATGAGTTTTCGAAGTTAGAAGAATTGGAAGTTCATAAATTCGATTCATGATGCGATTCGTAGTTTCGTCAATGTTTGATGTGATTTGAGACCTCGAGCGGGTCCGTGTTAGGCTATTGAACTTGTTTGTGTGTTTAGACGAGGTCCCGAGGGCCTCGGGTGTGTTTCAGACGAGTTTCAGAGGTTTTTCATAGTCTTGGTCAGATCTGGTTCTGGTGTCTCGCACCTGCGACACTTTGGATTGCAGGTGCGGCTCTTCTTCTGCGTGAGACCGGTCTCTTCTGCGATATTTGATTTCTAGGAGCTAGCCCGCTTTTGCGGATGTTAGCACGCAGGTGCGAAGGCCGCTTCTGCGGTTTTGTGATCACATCTGCGAAGGAGTCCGCTTCTGCGGTCCGGTCATTCGCTTCTGCGTGCCGCATGTGCGGCTATGTCGTCCGCAGATGCGGACCTGGGCCTGGTAAATTAACTTCACAGATGTGAACGTTTCTCGCAAATGCAATTGCGCATATGCGCTTAATTGTCCGCATATGCGAAAATGCTGGGCATAATCATATAAGTCGAGGGTTTGGTCATTTCTTCATATTTTGAGTTTTAAACTTCGGATTTGGGAGCTTCTTTCGGGGTTTTTCAAGAAAATTGATTGGGTAAGTGTTCTTCACCTAGAATTTAATAGTCCATGATTTAATCTTTGTTTATATCATTTAATTTGTGTTTTGGGTTGGGGAAAATGTTGGTTTTTGAAGAAAGTTTTAAAAATGAAAAATCATGATTTGAAGGGCGAAATGGTATCGGAATTTGATAATTTTTGTATGGTTGAACTCGTATTGGAATGGGTGTTCGGGTTTTATAAAATTTGTAGGGTTCCGAGGTATGGGACCGAGGGTCGACTTTTGGGTCGATTTTAGATTTTTGTAAAGGTTGATTTTAGATTTTTGTAAAGGTTGAAACTTAATGATCCGGAATAATTTCTTATAAGTTTGGTTTGTGCTTTGAAGTTATTTTGGTCGGATTTGAGCCGTCCGGGGGTCTTTTCACCCGAGAAGTCCATTTTGAGTACCGGTTTGTCGTCTTTGAGGTAAGTATCTTGCCTAACCTTGTGTGGAGGTACTACCCCTTGGGATTTGAGTCTTCTATTCTAATTGTAGTCCGTGTATGCAAGGTGACGAGTGCGTGCTCGGACTTATTTGTGGAAAGTTGGCCTTTTAGGGTTCTTAGATCCTTATATTCACTGTGTATGAAGTTGTTCTTGATACGTTTGAGTTCCTATTTTCTAGTTTTACCTCTACATGCTTTAATTAGAGTTAATTGCTTTATGATTGACTCTTATTGTCTATTTGACTCTTATTTGACTTAACTGAGGATTTTACCTCTTTTATCGTCATGCCATCTTTTCATAACTGCTTATCTTAATCGAAATTATTATTATCTCATCCTATAATTGTTTATTCTTAACTGGAATTATGATTATTTTCTGCTGCTTATCCTTAATTGAATTGTCGAATATCCTTCGTAATTGCTCAACCTCAAAAGGAGTTTAGATAACATATATCTTAGTTGACTTGCCTTTATTTGGAACCATTTGACTCGTGTTGGCTTCCTTATTGTTGACTTGAATATTGTAGAATCGTTGCTACGTTTTAGCTTTTCCTTGTTAAGATGTTCTCTTTACGCCTAACATTCTCTACTGTGGTTATTCCTTGTGAATGGAATCTACCGTTTCTTGTGATTTAAAGTTCTGGAGTTGATTTACTCGCAGTACCTTGTATTATTGTCATTGTTACTGTTGTACTTGTTGTGGTGATGTACAAGGTTTCTGCCGTGCTGTAACTGTTATCTCTGTCGGTTGCACTACATATTTACTTTGGGACTACAACGGTATTCCGGGAGATCCCCCTGTTCTGTTATTTACTTTGGGACCACGGAACGGTATTCTGGGAGATCCCCTTGTTCTGCATATTCACTTTGGGACCACGGAACGGTATTCCGGGAGATTCCCCTATTATGTATATCTATTTTAGGACTACGAAATGGTATTCCGGGAGATCCCCCTGCATATTTACTTTGGGACTACGGAACGGTATTCCGGGAGATCCTCCTGTTCTGCAAACATTCTACGTGATGTCCGTTCTTTTCCTTAGGCTTACTAGCTGAGATGAACTATGTTAGGACACTTGCACAATCATACACGTGGCTAAGCACCCTTAACGGATATGAGGTTTTCTTGATATTGTTGAGTATAGAAGCACACCCTTGTTTACTCGCCTTCTATGTGAGAATGGCTTTATTCGACACGTGAGTTGTCAGCATGATTATGGGGTGTGATGAGGGCATAGGATGCTAACAATTAGGGTTCAGGTATTGAGACCCGTGAGTTGTAATTTATTCGAGGTTCGGTACTTCGTGAAGTTTTTGACTAAAAGTCTGATGTGAGAGCTGCTGTAGTTGCTGAGTTATTATTTGTCCCTGCTTTATATGTGATTCCGGATTTAGTCTGTGTTTTTCTCTCTCTTTTGTGTTATTATTATGGTATTCCGCTGGTACTTGTCGTTTTCCCTTCTTATTGTAATTACTGTATTGTTAATCATACTGCGTAGTTTCCATGTAGAAATCATGCACTGTTGTTCCTATACTTATGCTTGTTTAGATTATTAGACCAGTGGGTGTCTTGACTAATTCTTGTTACGACTTCACCGAAGTTAGTCTTGATACTTACTGGGCACTGCTGTGGTGTGCTCAAGCTACACTTCTGCACATTTTTGTGCAGATCCAGGTATTGATCATGAATAGCTGTGCGGATTCTTGCTGAGGAGACTCAAGGTAAACATGTCGCCGCGTTCGCAGGCTTCAGAGTCACCTTCCTATTTTTGTATTCACACTGCTGTCACACCTCCTTTTTATACGCCCCGAAAGGGGGTACGGGAGTTTTTCCACTTAAAGTGA
>ML362613.1:0-23042 GCA_005239505.1 Nicotiana paniculata
CTTCGCGATCGCGAAGAACAAATCGACCTACAACAGCTGAAACAAAACCAGCAATTTTCCTAAGTTCAAAAATCACTCAGAGACACCTCCAAAACACTCCCGAGCCCTCTAGGATCTAACCAATCACATTCACTAACTCAACAACATCATACGAACTTAACCACGCGACCAAATCGCCAAAATAACATCAAAAACAACTAATCAAACCTCAAAATCACTAGTTTTTCTTCAAACTTCATAAACTTTCAAATTTAGAGTTTTAAGTCCGAAACACGTCAAACGACGTCCAATTTCAACCAAACCTCACATAAATATCTTAAACCACATACAAGATCTGTACCAGGTGACGGAACCAAAATACGGGCCCTATACCAACACATTCTAACCAATTTTCTTTTTACTTTTCTTTATAAATTTCAGAAAAACAATTTTACTCAAAAATTTATTTCTCGGGCTTGGGACCTCGGAATTTGATTCTGGGCATACTCCCAAGTCCCATATTTTCCTACGGACCCTCCGGGACCGTCAAATCACGGGTCCGGGTCCGTTTACCCAAAATATTGATCGGAGTCAAATTTACTCATTTTAATATCAAATCTTAGCATTTTTCACAGAATTTAATATTTAAGTTGTCCGGCTACGCGCCCGGACTATGCATGCAAATCGAGGCAACTACATATGAGGTTTTCAAGGCCTCAAAAGTACGGGATGGGTAATAAAATAGGTGATGATCCTTTTGGGTTGTCACATGAACAAATAGCACAAAAATCAGAGAAACCCTAAGTAAGACATCATAGAAACAATCAAAGGTTGAAAATCCTAACAACAAAGTTACAGAGAAAATCCAGAAGATCAAGAAGATTAGAAAACATAGCAAACAAGATGAACTCAAACCCTAAAATTTGGGTTTCACTAGAATAATTAAGGTAAAATAGGAGACTCAAGCAAAGCGTTTAAAATCATACTGGGAATCATATATTAAAACTAAAAATTAGAAGATAAAGTATTTTTGAAAGGGGTTAAGAAACCCTAGTTCTTTAAAAATGAAGAATCGTTTGAAAAATAAAGAGGTTTTAAACCAAAAACAGGTGAAAACCTTAGAATAGACATAGATCTATCATAGATCTAGGAAGATCGGAAGATCTTAAAGCTAGGGTTCCCATAGAAAGAACTAAAAGAGAAGAAGGCTTAAAATATCACCGGCGTTTGGCCGAAAAATGCAAGATCTTACTCGAACGGCCATAGGAGGCCGGAAAACATGGCATGAGATTTGAGAGGTGAGTGAACCGCCTTTGGTTCACTTGAGATCCTCCATCGGTGACACATGCATGAAAGACGGAGCCATGGGGTTGATGAGAGGTGGAAACTCCATCGTTTCCCGCGGCGGGTGGCCGGAGAAGGAGAGACAGAGCTCTGGGTGGAGCGTCTCAGAGAGAAAGAGTGAGAGAACTTAGAGACGGTTGGGTGAGAAATGAGAGGGGGAAATGAGAAGGGGGAGGGTAGTCACCTAGGTTTAATTAAGGAATGTGGAATTTGAACCGTTGATTTGAATTAATCAACGGTTCTGATTGATAGATTCTTGGGCCGGGTAGTTATAGAGATTAGGCTGGGTTATTGGGTCTATTAGTTGAGTTAGGGGTCAGATTTAATTGGGGCTAGAATTTAAATAAAAAACGGTTAGCTGTTAAATACTCAATTAATTAAAATAATTTATAAAAACAACACATAATTATAAAAAAAAATGAAATTGATGCTTAACAAATTAAATTTAAATGATTAATCATTATTTAAAAATATAAATGAATATTTTTTGAGTAAAAATTAACATAAAACATATCATTAGGCTATAATTGCAAAGTTATTGCAATTATAGCCAAATAGTGCCAATTTGACTAATTGTGAAATAATTTGATCTTAATAGGACAAAAAATAATGTATTAAGTCAAGAATTGTCTCTGAAATAATTTGTAATGCAATTTACAATTAATTATTAGAAAATAAAGATATTGGATAAATTAAAAATAAATTAATAAAAATGTGGAAATTATAGAAAATACCAATTGTCATGAAAACCTATTTTTGAAGGTGTATATGCAAATTAATAATAATTTGAGAAAAAAATTGGGTATCAACATAGTGGACACCCTTTTTCTAAACTAAAATCATCAACTATGGAGTGCAGACCCTATGTTGGAAAAAGAGACTAGGGAATGGAGACCCTATGCCTAAAATAAAATGTTAACTAGGCTGTGGAGACCGTATATTGGAAAAATAGACTGGGGAGTGGAGACCTTATGTCTAAAATAAAAACATCAACTAGGGAGTGGAGACCCTATGTTGGGAAAGCGATTATGGAGTGGAAACCCAATGTCTAAAATAAAATCAACTAGGGAGTTGAGACCCTATGTCTAATTAAACTTCAACTAGGGAGTGGAGACCGTATGTTGGAACAGGAGACTAGGGAGTGGAGGACCCTATGCCTAAAATAAAGTCAACTAGGGAATGGAGTCCCTATGTTAGAAAAACTACTAGGGAGTGGAGACCCTATGTCTTAAATAGACCTCAACTAGGGAATGTAGACACTATGTTGGAAAAGAGACTAGTAAATGGATACCCTATGTCTAAAATAAAATCAACTGAGGAATAGAGGCCCTATGTTGGAACTTTAACTAGGGAGTGGAGACCCTATGTTGGAAAAGAGACTAGGGAGTGGAGACCCTATGTCCAAAATAAAATCAATTAGGGAGTGGAGGCGCTATGTTGGAAAAGAGACTAGGGAGTAGAGATCCTATGTCTAAAATATAATAAACTAGGGAGTGGAGGATCTATGTTGGAAAAGCGACTAGGGAAGGGAGATCCTATGTCTAAAATAAACTTCAACTAGGGAGTGGAGACCGTATGTTGGAAAAGAGACTAGGGAGTAGAGACCCTATGTCCAAAATAAAATCATCCACTAGGGAGTGGAGACCTATGTCTAAGCTAAAAACATCAACTAGGGAGTGGATACCCTATGTTGGATAAGATACTAGGGAGTGTACACCTATGTCTAAAATAAAATTAACTAGGGAGTGGAGACCCTATGTTGGAAAAGTGCCTAGGGAGTGGAGACCCTATGTATAAAATAACTTCAACTAGGGAGTGAATACCCTATGTTGGAACATGAGACTAGGGAGTGGAGACCCTATGTCTATAATAAAATCAACTAGGGGGTGTAGATTCGATGTTGGAAAATCAATTAGGGAGTGAAGACCCTATGTCTCAAATAAAATCAACTAGAGAGCGAAGACCCTATGTTGGAAAAACGACTAGGAAGTGGAGACCCTATGTCTAAAATAAAATCAACTAAGGAGTGGAGACCCTAAGACAAAATAAAATCAACTAGGGAGTGGAGGCCTTATTTAGGAAAAGAGACTAGGTAGTGGAGGCCGTATGTCTAAAATAAACATCAACTAGGGAGTGGAGACCCTATGTTGGAAAAGAGACTAGGCAGTGGAGACCCTATGTCTAAACTAAAATCATCAACTAGGGAGTGGAGACCCTATGTTGGAAAAAGAGACTAAAGAGTGGACACCCTATGTCTAAAATAAAAACATCAACTAGGGAGTGGAGACAGTATAATAGAAAAAAGAGATTAGGGAGTGGAGACCCTAATCTAAAATAAAAACATCAACTAGGGAGTGGAGACCATATATTAGGAAAGAGACTAGGGAGTGGAAACCCAATGTCTAAAACAAAATCAACTAGGGAGTGGAGACACTATGTTGAAAAAACGACTAGGGAGTTGAGACACTATGTCTAAAATAACTTCAACTAAGGAGTGGAGACTGTATGTTGGAAGAAGAGACTAGGGAGCAGAGACCCTGTGTCTAAAATAAAATTAACTAGGGAGTGGAGGACCTTTGTTGGAAAAGAGACTAGGGAGTGGGGAACCTATGTCTAAAATAAAATCAACTAGGGAGTAGAGGACCTATGTTGGAAAAGCGACTAGGGAGTGGAGACAAATAAACTTCAATTAGAGAGTGGAGACCCTATGTTGGAAAAGAGACTATGGAATGCAGACCCTATGTCTAAATAAAATCAACTAGGGAACGGAGGAATTATGTTGGAACTTTAACCAGGGAGCGGAGGCCCTATGTTGGAAAAGAGACGAGGGAGTGGAGACCCTATGTCTAAAATAAAATCAACTAGGGAGTGGAGGCCCTATGCTGGAAAAGAGACTAGGGAGTGGAGACTCTATGTCTAAAATATAATAAACTATGGGGTGGAGGCCCTATGTTGGAAAAACGACTAGTGAGGGTAGACCCTATGTCTAAAATAAACTTCAACTAGGGAGTGAAGACCCTATGTTGGAAAAGAGACTAGGGAGTGGAGACCCTATGTCTAAAATAAAATCATCAACTAGTGAGTGGAGACCTATGTCTAAGATAAAAACATCGACTAGGGAGTGGAAACCCTATGTTGGGAAAGAGACTAGGAATTGAAGACCCTATGTCTAAAATAAAATCAACTAGGGAGTGGAGACCTTATGTCTAAAATAAAATCAACTAGGGAGTGGAGACCCTATGTTTGAAAAGCGACTAGGGAGTGGAGACCCTATGTCTAAAATAACTTCAACGAAGGAGTGAAGACCCTATGTTGGAACAAGAGACTAGGGAGTGGAGATCTTATGTCTAAAATAAAATCAACTAGGGAGTGCAGAGCCTATGTTGGAAAATAAACTAGGGAGTGGAGTCCCTATGTTTAAAATAAAATCAACTATGGAGTGGAGACCCTATGTTGGAAAATCGACTAGGGAGTGGAGACCCTATGTCTGAAAATAAAAATCAAATAGGAGTGGAGATCCTATGTTGAAAAAGAGACTAGGGACTGAAGACCCTATGTCTAAAATAAAATTAACTAGGGAGTGGAGACACTATGTTGAAAAATGCAACTAGGTATTTGAGACCCTATACTACCATGATTTTGAATTTTCTATCTTTTCTTTATTTTTATTTTCATTTCATTTTTTTCTTTTTATATATATATTAAGCGAATGAGTAAAATGCGGGAAAGGATTTGGAGAGTACTTCCTTTTTTGGAGTTGTTGCCGTTGCAGAGCTATTTCTAGTCTCTGTGTGGTTTCGTTTTTGTTGCACCTGCTTCTTTCAAGGTTTCTTTGGATTGCATGTATTTTTTGTTTTTCCAAACAAAGAACACTTTGTCAGTTTGAAACGGTGATTGGTTTGTGGGCTTGATTATTTCAGTCACTTGATCTCGGCCTGAATCCTTTGATGATACTTTCAACTTGTTGTTTCCTGAATACTGATTGCATTTCTGACTCTGGAGAACCTCTGGCTTTTCCAGACTTTGCCATGACGGTTGGTCGCATGGGACTCACCCTTTGTTTACTTTATTTTGCCTTTGTAGGCCTTTCACTTTGATTTCCTTCTATAAAGAGTTTTCAATTTCAGAACATCAACCACCATGGCTAGTCGAGGTCGACTTGATGCCCCTGTCGAGGTTAGGTGCCTTTATCATATTAGCTTGTATCAAATGAAAAACATGTAAATCAGTCTTACTATCATTTCTTTGTCTTAGCTTCAGAACAGAATTAGACGGAAAGAGATTAAAAGAAAAACAAACAATGGAATGGACAATGAATTTAGACAAGAGATATCCCTTTCGGGGAAAGGAAATAAGGACTTATCCGGCGTACGCGCGGACTTCAATGAACATGATATGCCTTTTGGACTGGATGCCTAATCTGTGTAAACCATCTGACTCTCACCAGCTGACCTCTCACATTTCTCTTCTCACCATCATTTTATAGTGCTCTTTTCGAGTTTTCACTAACAAGACTCTCATTTTGAATTTATCTACTCACCATCGCCTTACGGTACCCGTGCGAGTTTTCACCAATAAGACTTTCTCATTTCATTTCTTCCATTTCAATTGTATCAGATCCATCTAAATGTACCCTCCAATTTTAACACCTTTTTCGATTGGTCAGAAGGACTTGAAAAAGGATTTCGATAAAATAAATTGGATTGAATTACAACTTTGGAACCTTTCAGGCGAAACTGTCGCCGAACAATTATAACATCTGCTGCAGTTTCAACTTTACGGGGGAGGGAATTTTGATTTTTGTTTTAGTGTGACTGAACCCCAGAGAGAGGCTGCCTACGTATCCTTTCAGAATCAAGTCGAACGTAGTTCAAGGAACTTTATTTTTTTTTAGTTTCTTCTATTTTTCTTTTTGTTTTGTTTTGTTTTCTTTTCTTTTCTCCTTCTTTTTCTTTTCCTTTTCCTCTTTTTTTCATTTTCATTTAAATTTCTATTTCTCTTTTCTCTTTTTTTTTCTTTTTTTTTTTATCTTTTTTTATACATTTTATTTTTCTTCTTTATTTTTCTTTTTTCATTTGTCATTCATTTTTTCCCAAGAATAATTTTCATGTTCCAAAGAGGGTAATCAAAGAAAGGGAACCGGCTCAAAGGGTTTGCAAAGGGTTAATAGTATTTGGATAGTGAGAAAGAAAGCTTTCTTCGTCCCCACCGGAGAACATTATTGCTATATAGAGGATCAAACATAGTACCTCTTGACTGCACCGGTGTTGACATTTATTTCGGGGATATTTCCTTCAATGTTACCCAGGTACAACGCTCTCTTTTGGTAGTACTCTCATTACAATGTATGGACCTTTCAAAACTGGGGCCAATTTTCCTTTAGCTATTCTGATTCTTTGTTTTATTTCCTTAAACCTATCTTCATTGCATTCTAATTCTTGATTCATTATTTCGAAGTTTGACAGCGCTTTAGGATCTGGTCATGAAGTCCGCAACCATGTCATGTCATTAAAATCTGCAGTACCAGAACTGAGAAGAGGATAAGAAAAGTGACAAAATTAAGAAAAGATACATTCCTGGACAATGAAATACTAATTTCATTTGATTTTTTTTTAAATTTTTAAGAAGATAGAAGGGTTTACATCAGAAATTAAGACAATAAAGTAAAAAATCTGGATTACACCCTGAAATAATCCGGACGCAGAAAGGATAGCAAGACCGGCCACCGAGACTTCTTTCTGATATGGAACTTTCAGGTTTGGGGATCGTTTTTTTGCTTTTCTTCTGTCTCGGAAACGTCAGCAATGGCCTTCAGTGCCGGATCAAATTCCCCATCATATACCATTCCTACAACTGGCCTAGTTATGTGAGTAGGCGGAGGATTATTCATCATATTAGGGTCCTCTTCATCCTTTAGCACTATTGCCTGGACTTCAATGAGGTCTTCCACTGCTCTTTTAAGAGTCCGACAGTCTTCAGTATCATGTCCATTCTTCAAAGTGGTATTCATATCTAGCATCAGCTCGGTGCGAGGGGGACTCGGGCTTTGGTCGGTTTGGGGCCACTAGTTGTAGCAGCCCTAACCTGACTAGCTTTTGGAATAAGCTAGAGTATGATTCACCAATAGGGGTGAATTGATTCCTTCTGAGGGGATCTCTTGGTCAAGGATTGTATTGGGGAACATTTTGTTGGGGATCATATGGAGCTTGGTAGGGATGACATTTCTGGGAGGTGGAGCTCGATTTTGTGTATAATGTTGTGGCCACGTGTAAGGTTGCGTGTTTATCACCGCATAGGGTTTCATGTTCATCACCGCATATGGAGGCGGTTCCACGGCATAATTAGCATATTGATGGGGATAATAGTCTTGTGGGACCTTAGAAAGGGTATATGATTGGTTGAATGCCTTGCAAGCCCCCTTCGAGCTCGAAGCCATCATGGCTCTCTCTTCTCTTCTGTTTTTATTCATCAAACCCCTCTGAACCATTTTGAACGGCCTGTGATGTCGCTTAAAATCAGCTTGACTTAAGATTCAGCCCGTTTTCAAACCATTTTCGACCATCACCTCAATTTTGATAGACTTAGCGAACAATCTACCCATTGCAGACATCATGTTGTGGTTTAAGTGCGCCTTTTGGACCTGTAGGAAGACCGTGACTATTCAGATCCGTCCATTGGAGGCTTTACCCCGGCAGCTTGCTCATGCCATTTGACAGCATATTCACGGAAGCTTTCTGTTGTTTCCTTTTTCAAATTGAACAAAGAGTTTCTCTCGGGAGAGATGTCCACATTATACTGGAATTGGCAGACAAAATCTCGGGCCAAATCATCTTACACGTGCCAATGTGTAATTTCTTTATTGATGTACCACTCGGAAGCGATTCCGGTGAGGCTTTCTCGAAATTGGCCATCAGCAACTCCTATTTTCCACCAGTACCCCTCAGCTGGTTACAACATCATTTCAGATGAGCGATTGAGTCTCCGTGCCAATCGTACTTTTAAAATTTTTGCATTTTGAAACTAACAGGAAAGTGAACATGGGGAAAAATACACAGGTCGGAGTATGGGACACTCATTTGGCCACTCAGGCCTTGCATGTTTTTTAGGCTTTGTTCCGGGCTTTTCATCTTCCGAGCCATTTCCTCTTTCTCGGGTTTCTTGACAACCTTTTTCCCAACCGAGAAGTCACATTGCGGAGGTTGAGTAAATGAGTATGGGGTAACATATGTTATTTCTGGTTGAATTTGTGGACCTTGAAAGGTGAACGTTAGAGGTTCAACATATGGTCGTGGTATAGTTTGTTGTGTGTGGTGTAGATTTGTGCTACAGAGAACATTTCCGGCGGTGCCCTTGAGGCCGGAACCTGAGGGCGAACAACAGAATGCATTCTAGGACTGTTAAATGGCATTGGAGGATACCTGCATGAGATAAATAGTTTGGACATATGGCGTTGGCAGCCCCATCTAATCTCGAGATCAACTCAAGGAACCCATGGATTGCACTTGGCTGTTCCCTACCATTAGACCAGGCGTCCATATTTCCATCATGCGGAGACACAACATCTTATTCCCTTTAGCAACTTCTAATTCTGGTTATGGAATAGCTGACACTGGGCTATCCTCAGGATCGTTAATCGGTAAATAACTGCCGGAGTCCATTGAAACCTTGCTTTAGATCTTGTGAAGTATGGATGAGAAACCAGATTACAAACAAAACCAACCACCTGAACAGAACCTGACTAATTTTCACACACCACAACCTTGTTAGTTTTGAGACATTTCACATATAGGAAATCACACGTTAGGATGCAATGCACTTAAGGGTTAAATTCTTCTACCACGTGTTTGAACGATTGCGTGTTTCATCCCGGCTTTTAAATGTCTATTTTCACTTTGTTACTCCTGTCTTCCATTTCTGCCTCTCTTTAATCACTCTTGATTTTCTCATTTTGTTCTTGTCGCTCTTTTATTTTTTGGCACTCTTTTTCTCTTTTTTGTTTTTGTCACTCAATTTTTCCTTCTTTCTTTCTTCTTTTTTTTTTCAGTTTATTTTTCACTCAATTTGCTTATGGATATGATCGAATTCGATGGAGATTGCCTACGTATCATGACGCCGCGTGACTCAGATCTTGCGTAGTTCGGGAAAATAAATAATGAAGTAAATAAACTAACTCTTTTTTTTACTTTTTATAAAACTCGAAACATGAAAGCGTTTAAAAAAAAGAATATATATTTTTGCATTTTTTTTTGAATATTCTAAAGAATAGCTTTTAAAGAGGAAAAAAAATATTTTTTTGATTTTTGGTTCTGATTTATTTTTTTTTAAATTTTCGAAAGAAAGACTTCTAAAGAAGAAAAAAATTAGATTTTTTGAATTTTTTTTTATTTTAGGAAAAAGACTTCTAAAAAAAGGTATAAATTTTTTTTTCGATTTTGATTTGATTTTTTTCTTTTTTTCGAATGAAAGACTTCTAAAGAAGGAATTAAAAAAAATATTTTTGAATTTTTAAAAATTGGGGGCCAAAACCGATGAGGTTTGGCTACGTATCTCACATCCGGTCAGAATCAGACCCGCGTAGTTCGGTCAAAGTGGGGAGTATTTAAAAATCTTAGACTATTTTTCTACTCCTTTTGAGCAAAATCAGACACAATTCGATTTTTTTAAAACACATGGATTTTATGAGAACCAGGTGAATTTCACTCTCTTGTTTTCCTTCTCTTGGTTTCTTAATCTGTTTTCTTTCCCTATTCTAAAAGTCGGTCAACTTGCAAGCTGAAACAAACAAATGCAAAAGTAGCATGTAAAATGTATCAGGATGATCTTTTCAATTTGGTACACAATGTCCTAGACGGACCCAACCTTTGGGACCCCAAAGTCAGATGCACGTGATGCAAACAAACGTACCTACTAGAGATCTGGCATGAGGTTATGTCATTTTAGACATGGGTGTGTTGTTCTAGACCTGGGGGCAAGTACCGAGAACCAAAAGGCCATCCGACTTTGTCACTGATCTGATACCCGTTATAAATTAGGGTATAACACTAACCGAAAAGAAGTCACACCAGCTTGCACTTCCTAGAAGATTTAGAAGACTCGGAGAGAAGAAGGGTTTCATAACAGTTTGATATACTGTTCAAGCAATATCAAAGCGGTAAAAGGCGACATTTAGCACATTAGGCTCAAACACGTAAAAAATCTCATAATAAACAAAAGCCAAGTATAACATTTGTCTAAGCTCCAATTCTGAACCATGAACCAGGGATTCTAGGTTGGGTCACCAGCGGAGTCACCAGAGTTGTCACATCTTTTTTTCCCCCGAGGGAATAGAAATTTTATTCAATTAAAGTGACATTATTCGAAATGAGATTATTTATTTAATCAGAGTCGCCACTTGAAATAATTTATGGTGTCCCAAGTTACCGGTTATTTTAAATCCCAAATCGAGGAAATTTGACTTTGTTTTAAGGTCCATGAATTCACAGAAGACCGGGTAAGGAATATTGTTAACCCAGGAGAAGGTGTTAGGAATTCCCGAATTCCATGATTTTGCACGGTCGCTTAACTAATAATAATTGGTCTAATTCTCTGATTTATTACATGATTAAAACATATTGTGCATTTTTACCTTTTTAACTACTTTTTAATTGTTACTTAACCGCTTTTAGTTTTATGGGATTAATTTGAACAAGTCACGATACCTCTCACTCGTTTATTTTTGTTCTTACTGTTAATCACATCACGTGAAAAGCACCAACGATCTACAGCATGTTGATTTTATTATTATTTGAAGTTATTGTTGAGTCACGTGAAATGCACACTCGAATTAGGGATTACATATCATGACTATGCCACAGGAACAAGAACCATAGTCACGATGATTATTATAAATCGCCCCTGAAGCATGCTATGATGTTCATCAATTGATTACTTTTCAAACTTCAAGATCGTATGTTCAAGTTTAAAGATATGGAGCCATGTATTGGGTAGGAATAAGTGCTGGAAGCTCAATATTCATCAACTATTAGCCTAAACTCATACCCAGTTGAACCAAAAACTACGTCTTGGCCTTCCATGAAAGCCGAGGTCCATTAGCACACAAATGAAATTCAAATTTTGAAGTACTACAACCACAAATCTTATTTCAACTTCCTTATTTTGTAGCCAATGATGACCGAATAGAGAAAAATTACATACTCCCTACTCAAATAGCCACTTTATCCCAACTCACAAATTTTTAGTTCTCAAACTCATGTCCAAAGTACTCAAAGAAGCTTTCATTAATGACAGACCAAAGACCTCATCAATATTTGTATTTCAACACTATTTGAACATAAATCAAAGTAGAGTTGATCTAATTACATGATTGTTCCCACAAAAACTTAAATCACACATGTAAAACAGTGAAATAGGAGGTATTGTCATACTAACTACACAATCCGTAACAAATTGAATAGGTATATCAATATTAAAATATGTCTAGTCCATAATTAATCAACACAACCAAAATCTTAGTAAACAATCACAAACTCAATATGAGTAATCCAAAATCTAATCCATAGACTCAAGTAGAGAAAAACAGGTGAGAATTTACATACCTAAAAGCGGTAAAACTGCATTAAACGACCAAGCAAGGTCTGGAAATAGAAGCAAAAATTCAAGCTTCCAGCAGAGGACAACAACAAAACAGTTTCTTCAGCAAAACAAGAAAACTCGACACCAAATGCTAGTGAAATGTGATTCTCCATTCTCTAAATGTGTGTGTGATTAAAAATATGAGTGGGGAAAGAAGAGTGAAGAAGGAGAGGTGGTGGCTAAGGTTGGGTCTTCTTCAGATAGAGGGGAACGGGGAAACGACTACTAGGGTTCAAAAAAGGGGAGGTAGGGTTCTGTCTCGCTGAAAATGGGAGGGGATTTTAGTTGGGATTTTCTAGCCAACCTCCGTTGTGGGAATCCGCTCCTTCCTTCAAAATGAGAAATGGTATGTTAGATATATATAATTGAGAAGTGGGCTTGGGATTTGGAGTAGGTAAAAGAAGGATTGGGTTTAGGTAGAATTTGGGGTAGATGGGCCACTGAAGCTCTTGGCCCAGATCGTAAATGGGTTGGTTTTCCTCCCTTTCTTTCTTCTTTGTTGTTTTTATATTTTAAACTCTAACCAAATTAATTAAAATCCTACATCAATTCTTAACTTAACTCTAATTTGAAAAATAACCCTACTTACCTATTTTTTAACAATTAACTAATTTAATTAACTAATAATGCATGTAAAGTGCCTCATGTATTTTTGGAATTTTAATTTTTTTTACAAATGCAATTAAAATCGAAAACTGAAAAATGCAAATATCAGAATATTTTTGTTTTTCGTTAGGATTAAAAATGTTATTAAAATGCATCAAAAATACATACGCACAAAACAAATCAAGTAAAATAAAGAAAAATCTCTATAATTCTATAAACTAATTAAAACCTATTTTTTGAGATCTTTAGGAGTAATTATATATATTGGGTAAAAATTACATGCTCACAGAGGGATTTTGGGAAATTGTGTTCTATTGAGTTATGGAGTTTTTTTATATGATAGTGCCATCACGATATCCTACGGAGGAAAATTGGGGTCCTAACTGACGTATGATGACTTGTATGAATCATCGGTTTTTGTTTTGAGTTGATTCGGAATTGGTTTGGAAGAAAGAAATTTCATGTATGAAGCTTTAAGTTAGAAGAGTTGACCATGTTTGACTTTCGAGTATTTGACCTCAGATCAGAATTTCAATGGTTCCATTAGGTCCGTATGGTAATATTGGACTTGGGAATATTCTCGGATTTGCATTTTGATATTGCTAGAAGGTTTCAGCACTAATTGGTGAAAGTTGGCAATTTGAAGGTTTTGAATGTTCATAAGTTTGATCGGGATTCGACTTTGATGATATCATACATGGATTGTAGTTACGGGAACTGGAATACCTTCTATTATGTCATTTGGAACTTGTGTACAAAATTTAAATTCATTCCAAGTTGATTTGATATGGTTCGACACTAGATTTTGAAGTTGAAAGTTCAAAAGTTTATAAGTTCGATTCAAGGTGCGATTCAAGGTTTTATTATTTTTATGTGTGATTTGAGTCCTCTAGTAGGTCCATGTTATGTTATGGGACTTGCTGATATGTTCGAACAGGGTCTTGAGGTGTTCGGGTGAGTTTCAGATCGCTTTCGGACCATTTCCTCTCATTTTGAATTGCTGATATTTATCGATATCTGCAATGAATCGCGTTCACGTGGGAGTCATCGCAATCGTGAATAAGGAATTGAACTAGGTTGTTTTATCTCTCACGTTCACGAGTGTTGAGTTGTGTTCGTGGTATATGTGGGACTTGAGCTTCACATTCGCGTTTGGGTAGCCGCGTTCGCGATGGTGAATTGGGAGCAGGAGCACTCTTCTTCGCGTCCGCAAGACGCGGGCGAGACACCTGTTACCACCCCTTACTTCAAGAGACTCTCACCTAGTTTTTCAGCAAGTTTGGCACTCTAGCTCAGGCGGGGTTGATTCCACCTGCGCCTGCCACATCTCAGGCTAGGGGAGGAGCACAGACTCCCGCCGCCGATACCTCAGAATAATGGGTCCAGGTTGACCAAGTCCTACAGATCATACCAGTGCAGCCTGTTTTCCCAATTCAACTCGAGGTTAGGGAAACAGTATCTCAAGAGGAGCAAATTAGGCTCAAGAAGCACAAGAAGTACCATATTCAGCGGCCTAGCTACAGAGGACACACAGGGTTTTCTTGAGGAATGTCACTATATCCTCCGTACTATGGGTATTATGGAGTCGAGTAGGGTTGATTTCACTATGTTCCAGCTTAAAGGAGCGGCTTATTAGTGGTGGAAAGCGTATGATTTGGGTAGCCCGACCAAGGCAACTTCACTCACATGGGCTCACTTTTCAGATATGCTTATGAGAGAGTTTGTTCGGCAGATCCTTCGGGATGCATGGCGCGTGGAGTTTGAGTAGTTGCGTCAGGGTGCTATGATCGTTTTGGAGTATGCTATCAGGTTCAACGATTTGTCCAGACATGCACTAGCCTTAGTCTCCACAGTCAACAAGTGATTTCGTCGATTTATCAAGGGGCTCAACCATGGTATTAGATTCATCATGGCTCGAGAGTTGGAGACTGATACCCTACACCAGCAGATGGTGGAGACCGCTCGGAGATTGGAGGGTATGTGGGGCCGGGAGAGGGATGAGAGGGAGGCCAAAAGGCCTCGAGATTCTGGCACATATAGTGGTGCCCGTGCCCTAGTTGTAGCTCATCATGGTAGAGGCTATGTGAGACGTCCCGTTCACTCTGCACTTCCAGCTTCTAGCAGTATTCCGACTACTCCAGTTCTCAGGTTGCCCATTATGCACCGTCACTATCTAGTGCACCTCCTACATAGGGTGCTTTCAGCGGTCAGTCCAGCCGACCAAGCCCGAGCCAATCTTAGCATCCACGTCCTCTGAGAGCTTGTTTTAAATGTTGTGACACTCATCATATGGTGAGGGACTACCCTAGACTCAGGAGGGATGCACCTCCACAGACCACCCAGGCTCCACGTATTCCACAGGGTCCTCACGCTTCTCAGGCAGTGGTTACCACACCAGTTGCCACTCCACCTACACAGCCAGCCAGAGGTGGAGGTCGGGCGATAAGGGTTACCCTAGACGGGAATTCCAGGCTAGATGTTATGTTCTTCCGACTAGGACGGAGGCGGTTGCATCAGACTAAGTCATCACAGATATTGTTCCGGTTTGTCATAGAGATGCATCAGTCTTATTTGATACAGGCTCCAGTTATTCCTACATATCATCTTACTTTTCTCCATATTTGGGAATATCCCATGATTCCTTGAGTTCTCGTTTCTATGTGTCCACGCTAGTGGGAGATTCCGTTGTTGTTAACCGTGAGTATCGATCGTGTTTAGTTGTTGTTGATAGTTTTGAGACCAGAGTTGACCTATTGTTGCTCAGTGTGGTAGATTTTGATGATATTTTTGGCATGGACTGGTTTTCTCCCCATAATGCTATTCATGATTTTCCTAAGACGGTGACATTAGCTATGTTAGGTTTTTCACTGTTAGAGTGGAAGGGTACTTTAAATTATGTTCCTAGCAAGGTGGTATCCTTAATTAAGGCATAACAGATGGTTGGGAAGGGATGTGATGCGTATCTAGCCAATGTGACGGATATCAGTTTTTATACTCCTACCATTAAGTCAGTTCCAGTAGTGGGCAACTATCCAGATGTATTTCCGGTAGACCTTCTGGGCATGACGCCCGATAAGGATATCAATTTTGGTATTGCTTTGTTGCCGAACACTCGGACCATTTCTATTCCACCATGTTGTATGGCCCCAACGGAGTTGAAGGAGTTAAAAGAGCAGTTACAACAGTTGTTTGATAAGGGTTTCATTCGACCTAGTGTGTCACATTGGCGTGCTTCGGTATTGTTTGTAAAGAAGAAGGATGGTCCTATTCTCATGTGTATTGATTACTGTTAGTTGAATAAAGTTATAGTGAAGAACATGTATTCATTGCCTCGTATTGATGACCTATTTGCTCAGTTATAGGGTTCTAGAGTGTTTTCTATGATTGACTTGTATTCAGGCTATCATCAGTTGAAGATTCGAGAGCTAGATATCCCGAAGACTGCTTTTAGGACTCAGTATGGTGACTACGAGTTCCTTGTGATGTCATTTGGGCTGACAAACACCCCAACAACATTCACGCACTTGATGCAAAGTATATTACGACCCTATCTTATCACTTTCGCCATTGGGTTTATTGACGACATCTTGATGTACTCCCGGAGCCGGGAGGATCATGAGCAACACTTGAGGATTTTTCTTCAAAACTTGAGAAAAAAAAATTGTATGAAAATTTTTCAAAGTGTTAATTCTGGCTTGATTCAGTGGCATTTTTGGGGCACATAGTGTCGAGTGAGAGGATGAAGGTAGATCTGAAGAAGATTGAAGCAGCATAGAGTTGGCCCAGACCGTCTTCAACTACTGAGATCCAGAGTTTTCTTGGTTTTGCAGGGTATTACCGTCGATTCGTGGAGTGTTTCTCGTCTATTGCTGCACCTATGACTAGATTGAACTAGAAGGTTGGTCCGTCCAGGTGGACCAAGGAGTGTGAGGATAGATTTCAGAAGCTCAATAATGCTTTGACTACAGCCCCAGTGTTGGTGTTGCCTACGGGTTCGGGGTCTTACACTGTGTACTGTGATGCGCCATGTGTTGGCCTTGGGCGGTGTTGATGCAAGAGGGTAGGGTCATTTCCTACGCGTCTAGAAAATTGAAGGTACATGAGAAGAATTATTATGTCCATGACCTTGCGTTAGCAGCTATTGTTCATGCCCTGAATATTTGGCAACACTATTTGTACGGTGTCCCTTGTGAGGTCTATACCGACCACCAGAGTCTACAACATCTATTCAAACAGGATCTTAACTTGAGACAACAGATATGGTTAGAGTTTCTTAAGTAATATTATATCACCATTCTATATCATCCCGGTAAGGCTTATGTGGTGGCTGATGCCTTGATCCGAAAGGCGGAGTGCTTGGGAAGTTTAGCATATCTACCGGCAGCGGAGAGGCCATAAGAATTGGATGCTCAGGCCTTGGACAAATAGTTTGTTAGATTGGATGTTTCAAAGCTGAGTTAAGTTTTGGCTTATGTGGTTTCTTGGTATTCTCTATGTGATATGTATCAAAGAGCGTCAGTATGACAACCCCCATTTGCTTGTCCTCAAGGATACAATTTTGCACGACGATGCCAAAGAGGTTACTATTAGAATGGTTGACAAGGCTATTTAATTTTATCTTTAGGATGAAGAGGATGCTTGATGAATAGAGGTGGAGTACGATGATATCGATGTTCAAGAACGAAGGTCAAGAAGTTTGGGAGAGAGTGGTGGAGGAGGGGGGGTATGAGGGCAGCGTCTATATCCGACAACCAATTGGGGTTCATGTCGGGTCGTTCTACTACGGAAACTATCCACCTTATCAGGAGATTGATGGAACAATATACAGATAAGAAGAAGGATCTGTACATGACATTTATTGACCTAGAGAAAGCATATGACAAGGTTCCTAGGGGGTCCTTTGGAGATGTCTGGAGGTGAGGGAGCTAAGATTCGGGTTAGGATTGTGGGAGGTGGCTCGAAGCACTTTTCCGTTGTTATGGCGCTTCCTCATGGGTCTGCGTTTAGCCCATTCATATTTTTCATGGCAATGGATGCACTAACACACCACATTCAAGGGGAGGAGCCATGGTGTATGTTGTTCGCTGATAATATAGCTCTAACAGATGAGATGCAAGGTGGTGTTAATGGGAGGCTGGAGGTTTGGAGACAGACCCTAGAGTCTAACGTTTTCAAATTGAGTAGGACTAAGTCAGAATATTTGGAGTGTAAGTTCAAGGATGAGTCGGGAGAAAGGGACTTGGATGTGAGGCTTGACTCATAAGTCATCCCCGAGAGAGGAAGTTTCAAGTAGATTGGGTCTATTATCCAGAGGGATGGGGAGATTGACGAGGATGTCATGCAACGTATAAGAGTGGGGTGGATGAAATGGAGGTTATCATCTGGAGACCTGTGTGACAAGAAAGTCCCACAGAAGCTTAAACGCAAGTTTTATAGAGTGGTGGTTAGACCTGCCATGTTGTATAGGGCTGAATGTTGGGCAGTCAAAAATTCTCATACCCAAAAGATAAAAGTGGTAGAAATGAGGATATTGAGATGGATGTGTGGGAACACTAAGCTGGATATGATTAGGAATGATGATATTTGGGAGAAGGTGATGTGGCTCCCATGGATGACAAGATGCGGGAAGAGAGACTTAGATGGTTTGGGCATGTGCAGAGGAGAAGCATAGATGCCCCAGTTAGGAGTTATGAATGGTTGACATTGACAGATATGAGTATAGGTAGAGGGCGGCCTAAGAAGTATTGGGGTGAGGTAATCAGCAGGACATGGCGACTTCAGATCTCCGAGGACATGGATCTAGATAGGAACGTGTGAAGGTCAAGCATTAGGGTCGTAAGTTAGGAGGGAGTCGCGCATTTTTATAATTTGTTTTCGGGGGAGAGACTACGCTGATTATGTTTCGCCTTGGGTTGTTAGTAGTTTATATAGCTTCCACATTTTTTCCTATGGCACTAGTACTGGTTATTGGTATTGCTTTTACATTTACTTTCTGTTTCTTATGATGCTGGTATTTATTTTTCTGGTTTATGTTGATATCACTAATCTATTGTGTTTGTTTATTGTTTCTTTTCTTCTTCTTGAGCCGAGGGTCTTTCAAAAACATCCTCTATACCCCCGGGTGGTCTACATACACTCTATCCTCCCCAGACCCCACTTGTGGGATTTTTCATGAGTTGTTGTTGTTGTTGGTGGTGGTGGTGTGTTACCGATGCAGGGTCGACTATGTGTTCCCAGTGTAGATGGCTTGCATGCGTTGGTTCTTCAAGAGGCCCATAGTTCGTACTCAATTCATCCGAGTGCCTCTAAGATGTATCAGGACTTGAGGCAACACTATTAGTGGAGGAGGATGAAGAAAGACATAGTGGAGTATGCATCTCGCTGCCTAAATTGTTAGCAGGTGAAGTATGAGCATCAGCCGTGGGGTGGATTTCTTTAGAGGCTAGAGATTCCCCAGTGGAATTTGGAGCGGGTTACCATTGATTTTGTTGTTAAGGTCACACGGACTCAGAAGAAGTTTGATGTAGTATGGGTTATTATGGATAGGTTGACCAAGTTGGATCATTTCATTTCAACGGTCACTACCTATTCTTCAGAGAAGCTGGCTTAGGTCTATATTCCCAAGATTGTCCGACTTCATGACATGCTAGTATCCATCATCTATGAACAGGGTATGCAGAACATCGTGATTATAGAAGGGCGTACAATGTGAGTTCGGCACACGGGTTGAGTTAAGCACAACATTTTACCCTCAGACGGACAGACAGTCCTAGCGCACTATTCAAATATTGGAGGATACGATTTGTGCTTGTGTGATGGAGTTCGGGGTTCTTGGGATCAGTTATTACCGCTTGCGGAGTATGCCTACAACAATAGCTACCAATCGAGGATCGGATGGCCCGGTATGAGGCCTTGTATGGGAGGCTGTGTCGCTCTCCAATGGGTTGGTTTGAGCCGGGTGGGGCTAGGTTATTGGGTACTGACTTGGTTCAAGATGCTTTGGAAAAGGTTAAACTGATTCAAGATCGGCTTCGTACAGGAAAATCTAGACATAAGAGTTACGTGAATTGGAAGGTTCGTGATGTTCTGTTCAAGGTTGGAGAGCGGATCTTGCTTCGGGTTTCCCCCGTGAAAGGTTTTATGAGGTTTGTGAAGAAGGGCAAGCTGAGCCCTAGGTATATCGAACCTTTTGAGATCCTCGAGAAGATTGGAGAGGTGGCCTACAACCTTGCACTACTACCTAGTCTGGTTATACTTCATCTAGGATCCCATATTTCTATGCTCTGGACGTATTAGGGTGATCCGTCTCATGTATTAGATTTCAGCTCAGTCCAGTTGGACAAGGATTTGTCTTATGTTGAGGAGTCGGTGGCCATTCAACCATTTTAGCATATTTGAAGCTATGGAGCTCGGATTAAGATAATATTTAGGCGATTTTCACCTAATGGATTGGAGTAAGTGTTCTCTACTCGGTTTTGATTATATTTCATGAATCTATCTTCATTTTTGGCATTTGATTGATAATTTCAAGAGACAAAGTGGGAGTTTTGTCTAAAATTTCAAAAAGTGAATTTTTGAGTTTTAAACATCGATTCGGAGTAGAATTTTAGTGAAACTAGTATTGTTGGACTCGTAACTGAATGGGCTATCGAATGTTGTAAGTCTTGTCGAGTTTTGAGGTGCGGACCCCGGTTTGACTTTTTGGTTGACTTTGGGCTTTTGATTAAAGATTTCCACCTTTATCGATTGGGTTTGTTTCCTTTGGCATTATTTGATGTTCTTGAGTTGCTTTTGATAAGTTTTGAGCCGTTCGGAGGTCTCTACAGGCAGGACGGCATTTCTAGAGTATTGTTGGCTTGCTCGGTATCGGATTCGACTTGTTCGAGGTAGGTAACACTTATAAACTTGGTGCTGAGGGGAATGAAGCCCTGAATATATGTGTATGTGTTGAGGTGGCGCACATGCTAGGTGACAGGCGTATAGTCATGCACCGTGTGAATTATGACTCGATTGACTCTGTGGTACTGTGTAGTGACCTAATCTTGTTTCTATCCATGAAATTTCTACGTTCTAGAGTAATTGAGTTTTGATCCATGTTAGAAACCATGTTTAGGCTATATAGTTATCTTGTTAGGACCTAGTGAGTTCATTTCTACCGTTGAGTTATTATCGCACTCAACTATGTCTTAAATAAAGACTAAACGGGCGCTGCAAATATAATCCGAGGTATTATGCCCAGAGTCGATCCCACAGGGAATTAACGTATCAATCAAGTCTTTAGAATACGCAACTTTTACTCAATAAATTCTCTCAAGACTTTTTGAATATAAATTGGTGATGTTTTACTAGTTCAACTGACAATAATAATAATAACTAACGATTACTAACAATGTGTTGTAAACAATTATGATAAAGGTCCAAGGCTATGGTTTCCCCCGTTGGTGAACTTACTTCTCGGATATTTCATATAACTCGATTAACTATCTCTATCAATCATGAACACTCTATCTAGGATAAATCTCTCTCAAGTAATTATGATAAATTACTAGACGCACTCTCTCAAGTTACGCTAGCTAGATTGCATTACAGTTCACTTTAGATTGCACCCGAAGTATCGTTATTTCTAATCAACTTCTAAACCCTCGGTTATGACTTTCGTCTATACTCTGGGAGTGGTGTTGTTCAAACAATTACCTAAATACGTACTCTTTCTCAAGTAGATACATACTAAATAGGCATAGCTATGTGATGGCCATTCAATTAACTACAACAAGAACGTAGTTGAACAAATAGAGATGAACAATCAACCAAACTATATTAATATCATCATAAGTTTGTACCCTAACGGGTTCCACCAAAACCCTATATTAAGAAAATTAGCTACTCATATTCATAAGTATCAAATCTAAAATGACTTGCATAATTGAATTACAGAGTAATGAACTAAGGAGATAAAAATCAGTAGTTTTGCTTTGCNATATAAAAATCAGAGTTTTCTTCAGTGAGTAGTAATCCACAGGTTTTTCTTCACTTCAATGGCTTCCTCCCCTCCAAGTTGTGTTCTTGGATCTATTTATATATTTTGGATAAACCCTAAACGTGTAGGAGAGTTCTATTCCAACTGGGAAACACTTAAAACTCTTCAAAACTCGGATTTGACCGGATCAGGGGCCAGGCGTTACAGGCCAAACGCCTGTATAATGCCTGGCCAGGCCTGGCGTTTGAGCCCTGGCGCCTGGCTAGGCCTGGCGTTTGGGCTTTGGCGCCTGGCTAGCCAGGCGTTATAGCCCAAACGCCCGGCTATAGCTCGGTGCACTCCTTTTCGCCTCTTGAGCGTATTTTCGACGTTTATGCATCCATTTAGCTCGGCTTCCATCTCCAATTCACCTACACATGAAATAGACTCCATTATGCACATACAAAGTGTATTTTTACCATTAACGCACATAAAATGTAGTGCATATAATGTGTTAAACCATGAATTCTAGCCACAAATCAATACCCCACACTTAAACATTTGCTCGTCCTCGAGCAATCAAACTACATTCATGTACGCAACTTATTAAGAAAACCCCTTAACACGTTATACCCAGAATATTTAAAACAGTTTAAGCACAAAGGTGTGACATCCTCGCCTCAATAATCGACTCACATATACCATGATTTATTCACAATCCACTCACTACTCTAACATAGAGGTCAACAACATTACCTATCCTTCGTGAATCATGTGCCCTCACCAAATAAAAGAGTTAGTTCCACACACAATGAAATTTAAGAACACTTAGGAACTCAAGATAGAAAGAATTCACTCGGTCTCCGAAATAATATTCATATGCCACAAAAGATGCACCATAGGCTTGCCCGAAGTGTACTACTCTACTAATCGAGCTCATTCAGTCTAGGATCAAGTATGTCTTTATTTGGTTGTAATGTAGGCTGCGGGACGGGTCAGATACATTTAGATATAAGAGTGACTACACCTCCCTAAGCACTTTAATACATATACTTCAGCGTTCAACCTCAAACTTATAATAAGCCAACTCCACATTCACAACAATGTTATTACCCCATACTTCTTTAAGCACAATTACATTAATAGTCACCACATATATATTATTCTTTCACCACAATACAACTATTTCTTTTCTATCTTTTATTTTTATTTTCTTTTTTTCTTCTTTTTTTCTCAAGTGACTCTTACTTTTCCAAAACAGTGCACCTTTCTCCTTATTTCAATTATTCCCCTCAAAAACCAACCTACCACCCCACACTTTAACTTTTCCATAATTCATCACTTTTTCAGTGCTTACGAGAGATGACAAGGTTCAAATATATGATTGATTCAAACAAAGGGGTATGGCTTGTAATGTGGTTGCCAAAGAAACAAGATTATAGGCTTAACGGGGTTAACTACAACACATAACAATTAGGTGGGTAAAATATATATAGCTGGCTCAACAAAGAAATGCCTATATCAC
>ML362617.1:0-75953 GCA_005239505.1 Nicotiana paniculata
TGGTTCTTCATGTGATTCCTTGTCAGATTTTCCAATTTCCATGAGCGCCTGATCTTCAGTCTCGATATCTTCTGATTCTTCATCTGAACTTTTCCCCAAGCAGCAACCATAGCCTTTGTTGTGGTTGTCTTGGGTTGAACCTGTTCCAGCCTTCTGTTCCTTCTGTCATATATTTCTTTTTTCCACTATACTTCCTACTGAGGACAATTTTTAATGAGATGGTCAGTCTTACCACATTTATAGCATCCCTCGTTGGTTGGTCTTTCTGGAGCTTTTGCTTTGTTGTAGTTTCCTCCTCTAGAGATGCCTTTATTCCTCATGAGAAAGTTTCTGAATTCTTTGGTGATCATGGCCATCTCATCATCTTCCAGATCTGCTCCCTCAGTGATTCTTAAGGCTAGACTCTTCTCCTTCTTTGGACCATCCATCTTCATTATCTGCCTTCTCATTTCATAGGCAGTGAGGTTTCCAATTAGCTCATCCAATATGAGGGTTGCCATATTTTTGGATTCCTGGATAACAGTGATTTTGCTTTCCCAAGAAATAGGCAAGACCCTTGTTAGGATCTTCTCAACCTTGTCCTCTTCAAGAATGATTCTTCCAAGAGACTTTAGTTCATTAGTCAAGGTTGTGAACCTTGTGTACATATCTTGGATAGTCTCTCCTTCTTTCATAGTGAAGTTTTCATACTGGAAGTATAGTAGAGTACCTCTTGACCTTTTTACCTGAGGTGTTCCTTCATGGGCTACTTGCAAGGTGTCCCAAATCTCTTTGGCAGTGGTGCAACTTTGGATTCTGCTGTACTCGTCTGGACCTAGTCCACACACTACCCACTTTTTGGCCTTTGCATTCTTCTCCCATTTCTTTAGATCCTCAGCAGTGCAAACATCTATTGTCTTTGGTATATCTATACCTTCAACAGTCTTCGTCATGGTAGCTAGAGGACCATCAGTGACTATGTCCCAGAGTTCATAGTCTTCTCCAATCAGGTGGTCCTTCATCCTGTTTTTCCACCAAGAGTAATACTGGCCATTGAAGAGTGGTGGCCTTGCAGTTGATTGACCTTCCCAATTTCCAGGTGGTGCACTCATCTTGATCTTCTCCAAGGTGTTAGCCTTTCAAGGATAACCTGCTCTGATACCAATTGTTGTTTTAGACTTACATACCACACAAGAAGATATGTTACTTTGTGTGGTACCCAATTTTCGAGTGCTGTCTCAGTAGAAGAACCTGGTTCTTCTTGGTGTTCAACTACTACTGTTACAGAAAAATAAAAAGCAGTAAAGTAAAAACACATAGATTTTTACGTGGAAAACACCTGGATCAAAAGGTGAAAAAACCACGACCTACTACTCAGTAGGATTTGCTCAAACTCTTCACTAAAACTCTGAGCCAAACAGACTTACAAAATAAACTCTTTTGTAATCCTAGGACTAACTCTAATCCCTTCGTAGTAACTAGCCCCTAGCTAATTTCTACACACCTCAAGTTAACTCTAACTTGAACAATACGTACCTATTACAATTGCTTTTATGAAAGCTGAAAAGATACAATATTAAAAACTCCTACTACAATCAACTAGACTCAATAATCAATTAGATGGAACTGGTTCTTCTAGTTGAACTGTAGCCTTTGCATTGCACAATGATTCTGCTAGCAAAATAACTCTGGAAATTTTGCTTTCAGACTTTGATTCACTTCAGCTTTTGTGCGTGTGGAATTCTAGCAGAAATACATTAAGTATTTATAGAGTCAGTCATTCGTTGAGCTTGTCTTCCAATTCAAGTCCAAATCTACCTAGGTGAACAAATTCGAACCAAACTCAATGTTACACCCCATATTTTCGTACATGGAAGTACGCCATAAGTAAATTGAGATAAGCTCGGAAATGAGATGTTACATTCCGTATTCGCGTATGTTAAAGTTTCGTGGTAAGGTAATCAATGTAAGTTTGGGAAAGAGATTATTTGGAGATTATAAGGATTATGCCATTTTAAACAAATGATGAGTAAATTTGTGAAGGTGAGAGGGGAAACAAGTCAAAGAAAATAAATTTTTCGTCGAAGTTTGGCATATTGGGATAAAATACGGCCTAAGCTAAAATACCCGATAATTATGGACTAATACCATGCAAGGTACCATATGACCACGTTAGTATAATGTATACTGTATATTAAATAAATAAAATTTTAAGTAATTTGAGAGAATTTTTAATTATGCGGGTAATTGGTTAATTACCGAGTAACGGGACATTACCTAATTACCTTATAAATGGATAAAGATTAAATATCCCACCCCCATCTCCACATGACAGCTAGACACATTATCAAGAGATGACTAAGAGTCATTCCTTGCCTTGGTGTCACAAGGTAACACTTCCTTTCAGACTTTGAATATCAAAGTCTTTCAATTCAAAAGGGAAATAACGTTAGAAATCCATATTAGCTCCTTCAACCTTTCCATTCAAAAAGACATATTAAAGATCATATTTATAACTTAAAGAAACATGAGCTTCATTTCAAAGTGAGCTTTATTTCAACGTGAGCTTCATTTCAAAGTGAGATTCATTTCAACGGGAACTTCATTTCAAAGTGAGCTTCATTTCAACGTAGGCTTCATTTCGATGTGAGCTTCATATTCAATTACGTGAGCTTTCAAAAATTCAGTAGCATGAGCTTTCACGGATCTTCAAGAATTCAAAAACGTGAGATTTTATACAAAGTTATACTACGTAATAGTTACGGGATTTTGTGATTCTAAGGGAGTACGGTGCAATCCTTCTCAAGAATATCATACAGATTTTCCCCTACTTCGATCCACCGTTACGTGCTCGTCTTAGAAGGCGTGTGTTAGAGGAATTTTCAAGAGAATCAGTCTAGGTATGTTAAGGCTATCCCTTCTTTCTTTTGGCATGGTCCAAATTATACTGAAGAAACGAGTAAATACACAGTTTCTATAAATTACTTTATTCATAGAAATAGTAGGGGTGTCTATATTCTTGATTCTCCATGAGAATTATTATTATTTTCTGTTCATGGGTCTCAGAATAATATGCAGTTGAAAAAGTTTATCCGGAAGAAATATTGAGATTATTACGTACTTTTCATGCATTTCATGCATGTGCATTGACCCATGACCAGATGGCGTTATCTACGCGTATATATATATATATATATATATATATATATATATATATATATATATATATATGGGATATGGGAAAGGTTATGGCATTATATATGCACCACCACCTGATCAGCTGGTATACGTTCATGATTTTCCCANAGGTTACGACGTTATATACGCACCACCACCTGATCAACTGGTATATGATGATGATGCTGCCCACAGTGGCTGAAATATGATTCAGACGGCATTATATACGCGTATATATGTATGTATATATATATGATTCACATGGTGTTATACACGCGTATATATATATGTATATGTATATGGGATATGGGAAAGGTTATGGCGTTATATACGCACCACCACCTGATCAGCTGGTATACGATGATAATTTTTCCCACAGTGGCCGATATGATATGATGGGATGCCCTCAGAGGCTGATGATATTATGAAACATATACCTATGCATGACATGACATTCATATGCATATTCATGCTACTAAATGTGATTTATCAGACTTACAGGTTGAGTCATGTACTCTATATTTCTTCCATGTCTCTTATGTACATTATGTGCCTTACATACTCGGTACATTATTCGTACTGACGTCCCTTTTGCCTGGGGACACTGAATTTCATGCCTGCAGGTCCCAATAGACAGGTCGAGAGCCCTCCAAGTAGGCTATCGGCTCAGCCGAAGATGTTGGTGCGCTCTATTTTCTTCGGAGTCGCTTGTTTGGTTAGTATGATTTAGACGGGTATTGTTTGGTATGGCGGGACTCTATCCCGACCTTTATGACATTTATGTACTCTTAGAAGCTTGTAGACATAATTCATATACGTGAAAGATTGTACGGCCTTGTCAACCTATGTTTTGAGTTTGTAAATGATTATATTGGCCTATTAGGCCCGTATGTCACGTGTATATGATAATGTAATAAGAAAGATACATTACGTTGGTACTCGGTCGAGTAAGGTATCGGGCCCGTCGCGGCCCATCGGTTTGGGTCGTTACACTCAAATTCCTTTGTTTTGTTATTTTCCTTGTTGAATTCGACTTCAATTAATCAAATCAGTTTGCAACCTTTTCGCATAGGAGACAATCTCTTGGTTCATTGATACTTCATATTCACAAACATCTCCTAAGCATATACGGTTTATGTGCCAGCTATTTAGTTCAAGATGTGTGCTCTGATGGACCTGGTTCAACCGGTCAGCCGTTTGTCAATCTTCAAAACTATGCAGTGACATGGATCAACAACCGTGCTCCTCCTTCATTACTTCGTGAACAAGACCAAATCTCGTCCTTTCACCATCGATCACCTACTCCGCCTGTACAGTTCTCAAATCTTTTGAGGCTGACTAATAAAGCTCACACGCCCGGCCAACAAAGCCCTATTCTCGAGTATTGATGAGAACTGGGACCGGGGCTGGCAGGAGCGCTTCGTTCGGGTGAAGACCGAAGACCTGATTCCCCCCCGAGTTCATGCCATTACCCGAGAAGTGGAATTCATCTCGTAAGTACAGTTTCCTTTTGAACGCCAATTTTATGTTTATCTCCTTTTTTTTTCTCACTGGTACTTGTGGTGGTGCAACCATCACTCGAGTCCCAAACGCTATCCCTCGGCTCAAGGAGTAGATTTAGGGCATTTGTTCACAAATGCCTTATTTCGAGCGCACATGGAGAAAACTCTTGAGGGGCCTGTGGGAGGCCCGTTCTCACGGTAAGACCCTTCCCCGAATAGGTAACATCAAGCTCTCCCATTTGCATCGTACTTACTCTCTTTTCTTCACTTTTTTTGCAGGTTTTCCTAAGACCATTGAACTCAGGCCTTCAAGAGGGGACGAGGATGTGTCCTTGTCTATTGACCCCTCCGCTTTGGGGCAGCTCGGGGCTAAAGCAGGGGAAAAGAAGAAAATGAGGGCTTCGGGCTGCCCGAGCTTAGAGAAGAAGAATCCAAAGAAAAGGTTGGACCATAAGCCAAAGGAAAGTTCTAGCTCTAGAGCACCTAACTCGGACTCGCTCTTTCGGCTCAGGGATGAGCCCGAGAAAGATGATTTTTTCGTAGCCCATGGGCCGACTTCTCCCGAGGAGCAGGAAGCTGTTGAGGAGGAGATCTATGAGATCGATCTCCCTCAAACCCGGGAGGTTGATGAGGAGACTGGGGCTGAGACTTCCCGGGATGTCGGCTACGCTCCGAAGGAGGCGCCCTGTGTAATAGAGATTTCAGGGTCGCTTTCCTATACCGAGGCCATGCTTGAGAAGTTCCGATAGTGAAGGAGAGGTCTAACAAAGTGGCTCATGGAGTGGATGATCCCCTTCATTCCTTTTTAAATGGCGTGGACTAGTCCGTCTTGGAGGACATTTTCGGGCTGGGCGACCTGGAAGTGCCTAGAAAGGATCTTTCTTCAGAAGTCGGTGGGTTGAACTCTAGCCCAGAGTTAATCAACCAGTTCCCCCCTCCCCCCGAGTGTGGATCCTGGCCATAAGAGGTCGATAATCATCATTGTCCCGGAGGACGCCCGGGTTCTTTCTTCTCCAATGGGAGTAGTGAGCCACCTCCGATGCCTGATGACCGAAGAAGACCAAGACAAAATGAATGAGGTGGACGTGTCGTTCTTGTTCAATGAAGCGCAATAGGAGATGAATCGGGTAAGGCATCAATATGCTCTTTCGAACTTTGACTTAGTTTTTGATATTTCTCATGTTTTATTTTTAACCCTTTTGCAGGCCTCGGTACTTCATCACAAAAGATTTCTTTGGTACCGGATTGAGGTTAACCACCTTGAGATTGAGGTAAAGGAGCTTTTTCAATATGTACAAGCTTCTCAACGAGCAACAAAAAGAGGCCATCAAGGACCTACAGGCTGAGCTGGATGAGGTTCAGAAAGAGGCTTCGATCCTGAGGTGGGAACATGCCGATCTGGTCGAAAAGGTAAAGGTTTTTTAAGTTAGCAATGAAGACTTAGCCATGGAGACTAACAACCAAACCTCATAGGTTCAACAGAAGATTGACCAGATCGACCAACTCCGAGCTAAAATGAATAAGGTCCAAACAACGACTGATTGTTAGAAGGGCAAAATGGACCGACTGGCTTCGAAAAAGGAAACCTCCCACACGCAACTGGCATCGCTAGAGGTTTAACTCTAGGTATCGAAATAAAAAGCCGACAAGCGGTCCCAATTGAATAATGAACTCCTATCACAATTAAGCTTGGCTCTGTCAGGGCGGGACGCCCTCGGTAATGAATAATATGAAGCTATAAAATCTCAGCGACGCACCACCTCTACTGATGCTGAAGAGATGGTGGCCCATTATAGGGCCGATGTCGAAGCAGGGCGGGACACGCTCGAAGAGATCCATGTTCGAGGCTTCGACCTGTTGGCCGAGATCGAGGATGCAAAAAGACTTGAGGCCGAGGCCAATAAGCTAGATAAAACCGAAGATGAAGGAGGCCCCGAGGGCTCCGAAGAACCCAAAGGCCCCCATGGCTCTGGTGACGAGTTGGATTCTGGTGAAGATCAGTCGTAGATGCCTTAGGATTATTTTGTTTTATTTTTTTTGTATCCTTTGCATATATTTTGTTGAGACCATTTTTGTTGGGACTTTGTAAAGATATTCCGGAACATAAAATATTTACCTTTTGGCAATGTGCAAGTCTATTATCTTAGCATCTTTCCACGATTGCAAATATTTCTAATGCCTTAGCACAAAATTAAACGTAGTAATAAGTCTCTTTTCGGAGGTCACAAGACCTGTCCTTGATGAAACTCCGTTCAAACTTGTGTAAGCTTGGAGTGAACGGAAATTTCCCCAAGATGCTTGATTAAATATTTTTAGACTATATCTTTGCCGAGGGTAACCTTTGAACATGTTTGGAATTTTGTCGAAGGCTTTATGTTTTGATTACGGGCTTCAGACGTCTCCGAACCGTTTTTAGGGTGGTCATAGCCTTTTAGTTTGGGAAGTGCATAATAGGTTTTGTGCCTCGGGCTTTCGATAACCCGATCCACCCGAATTTATCTTGGACGACAGTCCCTGAGTGGAGATAGCCCTTTGGGCTCAAATAATGGTGGCCCTTGGGCTCGATAGTTCCCGGTAGGAGTAGCCATTAGGCTTGATACTTTGAACAATAAAAAAAATGTTTGTTAGCAAGGTAGAAACTTTCTTTCATTTATGTGTATAACATACAATATTGTAAGCGTCTAAAAGCTCGTATTATGGCCGGGATGACCTATGTGGGCATGGTTCATTCGACCGTTTGTCCCTTACAATAAATCCTAACCACCGAGCCTAAACTGTTCGAGCACAAAGCTTCCTCCTTTCTAAAAATCATGACCCGAGGGTGTGGCCCCCAGTATTCAAGGTCGATCTTCGAGCAGGCTCAAATACTGTTGATGTGACCATTGACTCCGATATAAAACTGGTCGTCAGCTCTAAGTTAGCACGATTTATTGTTGCCTCATTAAAAACCTTGCTGGAAAACCAATTTGGGACAAAACCGGTTCAAGGGAAAAAAGTGCAATGCGTGTTTTCAGACCTAACGACTATATTTTCCTTTGGATGTTGCCTGCAAGTGTTAGCCCAATTCGTAATATAAAAATAAAGAAAGTGAATCAGGTCGTACCTTAGCAATAGTATCGTTTTGAGTGAGTCACTTTCCAATTGTTTGGTAGCTGCACGTCATTTCCTGCTTCGAGTTTGTATGAAACTTTACCGCTAATCCCGATAACTCGAGATAGACCTTCCCAATTTGATCCTAACGTCCCTTCGTTCGGGTACCGCGTGTTCTGTGTTACACTTCTTAACACTAAGTCCCCGGTATTGAAGTTTTGGAGGTTGGCTCTTCAGTTGTAATAGCTTTCTATCCTACTTTTGGGTGACTAGCTGGACTAGAGCGGCCTCGCGCCTATCATCCAGTAGTTCTAAGCTCGTGCTCATGGCCTCGCTATTTGATTCTTCGGTTGCATATCGAAACCTAAAGCTTGATTCTCCCACCTCGACTGGTATTGGCACTTCGGCACTGTAGACCAATAAAAACGGAGTGGCCCCAGTGCTGGATTTTGAGGTTGTGCGTTATGCCCACAAGACTTTGGGCATGATTTCCTTCCATTTTCCTTTGGCATCGGTCAAACTTTTCTTAAGGTTAGGAAGGATTTTGTTGTTTGTCTGTTCCCACTAGGGTGATTGGGTGTTGACAAAATCTTTTTGATTTTATGGTCCTCGAAAAATTTACTTATCTTGCTACCGATGAACTGCTTCCCGCTATCACACACTATCTTGGCCGGTATATCGAACCGACATATTATGTGGTCTCAAATTAAGTCAATGACTTCTTTTCCCGGACCTTCTCAAACTCTTGAGCTTTGACCCATTTAGAGAAATAGTCAGCCATAAATAGTATAAATTGAGCCTTACCGGGTGCCCATGGTAGGGGACCGACGGTGTCCATTCCCCATTTCATGAACGGCCAGGGCGATAGGACTGATGTTGATACACAATTTTTCCCTAGATTATTTCCAAAATGCATATATCTTTTCAAAACAATGCATGAGTATCAATTAATATTTTTCCATAATTTCTATATTTTTAAAGATTTTTTAATTAATTTATCCTAGTATTTTTTATTATATGGACAACTACTAATTGCATCACCATTGGTTTTATGATAATTTTATTGCTTAATTTTATCATTTATGTTTATGCTAAGCTTTAATTATTTTATGAAATAACCGTACTTACATTTTTTGGTTATAATTGCAATAACTTTGTAGTAATAGCCCACGAGTGTATAATTACCTTATATCACAAGAAATTGACCTTTTGTATTTTTATAATATTAAGTAATTATTTCAAATCATTTTTATGCATAAAAATCATTTTTTATCATTTATTAACTATTTTTTACAAATTATTTTGTCAATTAAGTGGGTATTTAATAAATAGCCTTTTATTTTTGGACTTAACCCCCTCAAACATTAGCCCAAACCCTTTTAAAAGATAGCCCAAACTCCTTAGGCCCAAACCTATACACCCGACCCAATCACCTGTTTAATCATGGCCGTTGATCATTTTGATCAACGGTCCACGATTAAACCTACCATAATTAATCCCCTAACACCCTAACCCCATTCATTTCACTCAACCCGGCCGCCCCTGAATCCCTTCTCCTTTCCATTCTCTCTCAATCACCCCCTAAAAACCTAGCCGCCGTCACCTACAAAACTCCCCGTCTATGGGGTTTCTATGGATTTTCCCGCCGTTGCCGGCTTGTTACATCTTCTGGTTGTTCGACTTCATTGATTTATGAGAGAATCTCGAAGAGGTTCAACCTGGTTCTGTTCAATACCTTTCTCACAGGCCTATCTATGGACATTCTCGTTCTGTTCAAAACCTTTCTCACAGGCCTATCTATGGCCATTCTCGTTGTGAGTACTGTTTCTTGCCTATTTTAGTTCA
This sequence comes from Nicotiana paniculata, assembly GCA_005239505.1. Classification (NCBI taxonomy): domain Eukaryota; kingdom Viridiplantae; phylum Streptophyta; class Magnoliopsida; order Solanales; family Solanaceae; genus Nicotiana; species Nicotiana paniculata. Next base: position 9,594 of record ML362617.1, read on the forward strand.
AATCTATGGTTTTCGACCGATTTTCTTTTACTTCTACTATTTATGAAAAAACCTAGTTTCACTACTCTTTGAATCTGTTCAGATCTTCGTAGATCTGAGATGGTTCGAGTATTATTGGGTGTTTTCTTTTAAAAATCTTTTGTTCTAGTTAATTGCTTCGATTTTATTCACTCTTTCTGAAATTAGGGTTCGTCCCAAACTTTCTTCAAAGGTTTTCCTAACTTCTTAGTGATTGAACTAAATGTTCTTCATTATCTTAACTAATTCTCATGTATATTCTTCAACCCTAGATGTTTCTGTTTGTCATATTGATTTCTTTAATTTTGTTTCGTTATTATGTTGATTTCTGTGAACCAGTCTTATTAACTAATTCTATTCAGATATTCAAATGTTTCCCCCCGTTAAAATCAGTATTCTTTGGGGATTTTTTACTTAGCTGATTTTTATTTAGGGATTCGAATAATTCTTTCCTATAAAATCAATATTCTTTGAGATTTTTTTTACTGATTCGAATGAGTGTCCTGTTAAAATTAGTATTTGCTGAGATTTTCATTTGTTCCCTTATTTTTGACCTTAATTGATTATACTTGCCTTAATTAATTATCAGTATGGTTTGGGATTTTACTGACTCCTTATATGGTATGATTTCTTACCTTAATTGATTCCCAGTTCTGACCGTTAATTGGCTCTCCCCAATTAAAGGGGTTCTTTCCGGATTTCTCAATTGGAATTAATTCCCTAATTGGTTGATTGCTCTTAATTGATTGAACTGTGATTCTCTTTACCTTATTTTTTTTCTCCCTAAGTGCTATATATACACTCTCATTCTGCTTCTTAAGGACACGGACAAGAGTTCAAACACACACACAAACTTTCTCTCATCTCTCTTTCTGCTACTTGTATCCATTGCTTGTTTAGCCGGCTGAAAGCCAAGGCTAAACTGTCAAATCTTTCCTACTTCACCTTCTGTCTTTACTTCCTTAACTAGTATGTTCCTGCTTCTAATGCCATTCATTCTACTATGAAGTTTAAATCTATATGATTCTCTGGGGCTCTATTCATGTTAATATCCATGTCTTTTCTGCATTAGACTAACCACTTATGTACCTAATGTTATATTCTTTCTTGTTTACTGTTTGATCGGTATGTTTAAGTTCACCCTTTCTTGTTTATTGCTTTAATCAACATGTTTAATTTAGTTTAAGTACTTCCATCTTTCCTGTTTACTTCCTTCAACCAACATGCTTACTTTTGTGACTCAGACTCCTATCTAATTGACTTCAATTGGCATGACTAATTCTGTGTAGTTAGACTCGTGTCTTCAGCATTGACCATTCCTACACTTAGTTTCTGTGTTTTACTGTCTATTGCTGTTAGTTAACATGACTACTTTAGCATTAAGCCTGGCTGTTAGACCTATGTTGTTCCTGCCTAGACTCTAGGTCAGTATGTTATTGTGAATTTGGTTGGTGTAGAAACCCTTGCCTATTCCATGTATCTATTACTCAGTATGCTCTCACTTTTATCCCGTTATTGTGTGTTTCTGATTCCTGTGTGCGCGACCCAACTCCTTTTTTTTGTAACTGTTTGTACACCTAGAACTAGTTGACAAACTGAAGTTGAATCTGGGCAATGTGATGCTTTTGTGACCATGTTGTTGTTTGCTGAACCTTCTTTTCCTTCAAAAGGTTTTTTCAACATGTCTTTTTTTACTCTTAATATGTTTTTCCCAAAATGTGTCCATTCTTAAAGTATTTTTTTCTCCTAAATGTTTTACTCCTCTACTGTTGTCCAAAAGTTATTCCAACTATGTCAAGCACTCTCACTCCTGCTCTTAGGTTACTTAAGTTCTGCCCCTCCAGTGTGTATACTGCCTGGGAATCCATGAGATTCCTCCGAACTCTGGCACACTAGGGCTAGCATTTTCCACACTGCACATAATCACTTCCCTATTCAAAGGATCTTGGTGTGAGCATTGCATGGGATCCCTGAGGTCCTTGGGGAACTTTGACACACCAGGACACCCTATTGGCTATGACACTTTGGCATCCTGGACTATTTTGAAGGCCTGGTATTTCCAGGTTCACTTTGGGCCTATCTCAGACTCCCTATAATATAGTTTATATTTATTATGTAATTCATTTATTCATGGTCTGTAATAATACCTTTGTAAACAGATATTTGGGAAATTAGTAAAGGGGAGGGATTCGTATATGGATTTTTGTAGGGAGACCGGGTAGAAATAATGCTTTAGGTTTATATTGTGTTTGCTTGCATTAGAAATTCTACCTTTAGGTCTATTTTGTGTTCACTTGCATTAGAAATCATGCTTTAGGCTCATATTATGTTATTCACACTAGCAATCATGCTTAGGTTTATATCATGTTTACCATGCTTTTAGATCACCTGGCATAGTTGGCAATGTTATAGGCTCATTACTTTATTTGTTACGAAATTCCGCTTCTGCATAATCATGATCACCTAGAATCCTGTTATTAAGTTACCATTGCAATTCTGCTTAATAAAAATGTCCATCTTTTGTGTGCATTAGAAATCCTGCTTTAGGACTATGTTTGTATCATGTCTACATCACCCAAGTCAATAACCGTCCTGTCTATAAGAATGTTTAAAATCAATTTTAGCACCTAGACAAGCATGTTTATAGTATTAAAACTCAAACTGTTTGTTTTCCTTTAGTCAATTTCCAGAATTCTATTTTCATTTTAGACAACATGTTATAGGGTATCCTTGAACCACGCCTAGACAAGCTTATAGGTAATTAAGGCCTTACAAAATTGTAAAACTATGTTTTGTTTCTTTGTGACTGCCCAGATTCAACAGGTTCTAAAATCAGCAGGCAAATTGATTAGGTCTTTACCGCTTCGCCTTAACATAATGCTGCACATTCTCTGTTTTCATGCTCACTTAGATATCATGTTCTAGGACCTTTTCTGAAACATCTGAAATCTTGATGTTTGAGACGTGCTAATTGTCTGTTTATTTGTGGAGGTAAACATGGGCCCTTAGTTGTTGTCTTACTTGACAGTCCTGTTTATTTCTTTGTTGTCGCTTAGATTTTCCTTTTTAAATACTTTAGGAGAGTCTAGAACTGCCTAAAAATAGAGTTCTTAAACACCTCCGGGACCACAAGGAGGGACGGGTAATGCATGCTTAAAGTTCGTTTAATTAAAACCGCTTATACAACCGCTTAGGGGAGGGTAATCAGGTAGTAAAAGGATATGATGAACTGTGCGCTAATGTCATGTATAACCCCTCTAGTTGAGGAAGTATTGCTGGGCATTGTACGGATGTGATCCTATAGGCTAATAACTTAGGATTCCCCTATCTTATTTACATATGTGTGCTCAAACTGCTTACCTTTTAAACTCCTTTTATCTTACTTACATATGTGTGCTTAGACTGTTTATCTGTTAAATGACTAATTTACTAAGTAAGTTTGGCTGGGACCCACCATTGTGGACCTCGAGGGGTGCCTAACACCTTCCCCTTAAGGTAATTTCAAGCCCTTACCCAATCTCCGGTAACGTAGACTGGTTTCATGAATTACTTGCATTAGGTGCCCTAACGCACCATAAATCCGTTAGGTGGCGACTCTTCACTTTCCATACCCTTCTCTTAAAAGGAACGGAGTCGTCCTAAATGAATGTCGAAACTCGATTCCGCAAGGAAAAAAGGGGGCACGACAGCATGGCGACTCTGCTGGAGATTTTAGGATTTTACCATAACAAACTTGCTTTTTGTAAATTATTCTTAAGCATTCTTCTTTTGCTAATATGTGCAGACCCTTTCCCTTTCCCCTTATATGAATTTAATTGCCCGTTTTGAGCATTTATGATTTTCTTTACTGCTGAAACTGACTTATTTCTTTGTTTTCCTTTCTTAAACGTCTTTCAATTATTAGATACCACATATATTATTTTCCTAACGTGCAAATACGTGACAACATTTTATTTACTGCTGCATAAATCATGCTCAACATCATATTCCACTCGTGCGTAATCAATCCTTTAGCAACACTTGATGAGTGGTTGCGCTCTTCCTATATATCACCCTTTAAATTCGGAAAGGCTTATTTTCGGTAAAACTAGCCGATCAGTGGTGCAATCGACGGTTCCATGCCTTTCCTCCTCAAGTTGTCCGCTTGTGGGTACTAGTCTAGAACCCCATAACAACCTTACTCTGATTATAGCTGTACATGCATCATGGTCAAACCTAACCGGGTTAGTATGTTGTACACATAATAATCCTTTAAGATAAACCTTACCCAAAAGTCCACCGCGATTTCCATAATCCTAACGAACGCAACCATCTTTTTGTGCATAATTTTTGGAGAACTAAATGCCAATATGATAATCATGGATATAGAAATAGTCGAATTTGGAGGGGGAAGGGTCTAACCTTATTTGTTTTGCAGAAAATGAGGCACGAGGTCCCCAGGTTCGGCATGATCCAAAATATGTCAAAACGATTAAGCCTGGGGAAGGTCCTTTTGGGACCAAGTAGATTAGATTTACCTGCTTTTTCCTAAATGTAATAAGGCCAAGTGCCAATAGTGACTTATCTTTTATTATCTTAGTGTCGTTTTGGGATTCGTCTATTTTTTATATTAATGAAATGAGGCATTTATTGGCATCTAAGTTCCCTAAAACAACTTGTCGCTAGGCCTACCTCGGGCACAATGAGGCTCCTAAAATAGGACGCGAATTTACATTCCGCAATATGTGTTTAAGTATTGCAAATATTCTTTTCAGAACTCTTACTGACTTGGCTAAATTTTGTTTTTCTTTCTTTATTTTGATTATTCACATTCCCCAAAGGTTGGTTCACGCATACTGGCATCATCAGCTTATCATACCAGATCCAAAGGCCCTACCTTTAGAGCTGTGGAGAGAGGATCATTCCTCAAGAATTGGACTGTCAGACGATCCATGGCCCGACGAGTCCCGGGGTAGCAAGGCTGAACAACATTGTTTGTTCTGTTGTTTTCTAAGAATGATTTCCCTTTTTGCATTTGTTTTAAATAAAATCTCCAGCGTTCCAAAAATGTTGTTTAAATTATTGAAAATCGATTTTATGTTTTAATGGATCGATATTTATTATTACCATTTTCTCTCATATCTTTATCTATACAAAATTACTATTTCCTGTCTTGATGAACCAACAACTGTGACATGTAATGAGGCAACGCAAAAAAAGGACAGTGATTCAGAAGAAGAGGATGTCATACCCGAGGAAATCGTCAGGGAAGTAGAGGATTTTGAGAACAAGCCCAAGTCCAACATGGACGAAACTGGGATAATCAACTTAGGAGATTCCGAAACTTTCAAAGAGACCCGCATCAACATTCACTTATCACCATCAGAAAAAGAAGAGTATACACAGTTCTTGAAAGTGTATGAGGACATATTTGCATGGTCATACGATGATATGACCGGGTTAAGTACATCTATTGTGGCTCACAAGTTGCCCAGAAATCCAATGTGTCCACTAGTAAAGCAGAAACTCAGGAAATTCAAGCCTGATATGAGTTTGAAAATCAAAGAAGAGGTCACCAAGCAAATCAAGTCCAAGGTCCTCAGGGTGGTTGAATACCCAACTTGGTTAGGCAACATCGTTCCAGTTCCAAAGAAAGATGGGAAAGTCAGAGTCTGTGTTGATTATCGGGATCTAAACAGAGCAAGTCCCAAGGATGATTTCCCGCTACCAAACAGACACATTCTGATCGACAATTGCGCCAAGCATGAACTCTAGTCCTTTGTAGATTGTTTCGCCCGTTACCATCAGATTTGGATGGACGAGGAGGAAACTGAGAAAACAACCTTTATTACACCATGGGGGTGTACTGTTACAAGATGATGCCATTCGGTCTATAGAATGCCGGGGCCACCTACATAAGGGCTATGACTACCATTTTTCATGACCTGATACATAAGGAGATCGAGGTGTATGTAGATGACATCATCATTAAATCCAAGAAAGCCACAAATCATATAGCAGATTTGAGGAAGTTATTCGACAGACTGCAGAAGTACAACCTGAAATTAAACCCTGCAAAATTTGCATTCGGGATCCCTGCTGGAAAGTTGCTTGGGTTCATTGTCAGCCACCGAGGGATAGAATTGGACCCATCAAAAGTCAAAGCCATCCAGGAGCTGCCACTGCAGAAGAGTAAGAAAGATGTAATGAGCTTTTTAGGACGGCTAAACTACATCAGCCGGTTCATAGCCCAGTCCACAGTCATATGTGAGCCAATTTTCAAGATGTTGAAGAAAGATGCTGCAAATAGTTGGACCGAGAATTGTCAAAGGACTTTCGACAAGATCAAGGAGTACCTATCAACACCACCAGTTTTGGCCCCGCTAGAGCCAGACAAACCTTTGCTACTCTACCTCGCAGTGTTAGATGGATCCTTTGGCTGCGTTCTGGGAGAACACGATGAGACAGGGAGAAAGGAACAAGCTATGTATTACCTGAGTAAGAAATTCACTCCATATGAAGCGCGGTGCTCTCTATTGGAATGTACCTGTTGCGCCTTGACCTGGATAACTCAAAATCTGAGGCATTACTTTTGTGCTTACACAACGTACCTCATATCAAGGATGGATCCCCTGAAATATATCTTTCAAAAACCTATGCCCACTGGCAATCTAGCTAAGTGGCAAATCCTGTTGAGTGAGTTCGACATTGTTTATGTAACTCAGAAAGCAGTCAAAGGACATGCACTGGCAGATCATCTTGCTGAAAACCCTGTGGAAGGAGAATACGAACCCCTGGAAATGTATTTTCCCGATGAAGAAGTGCTATTCATAGGGGAGGATATTGCTGAATCCTACGACGGTTGGAGGATGTTCTTTGACGGAGCGACAAATTTCAAAGGAGTCGATATTGGAGCTGTCTTGGTATCAGAAACTGGCCAACATTATCCGGTATCTGCTAAACTCGGTTTTTTCTGTACCATCAACATGGACAAGTATGAAGCTTGCATCCTAGGACTCAACATGGCCATCAACATGAATATTCAGGAGTTGTTGGTAATCGGCGATTCAGATTTTCTTGTGCACTAGGTACAAGAAGAATATGCCACCAAGAATTCCAAGATACTGCCATATCTGCACCATGTGCAGGAATTGAGAAAGAGGTTCACGAAGATAGAGTTTCGGCATGTTCCCAGGGTTCAGAACGAGTTTGCCGATGCATTGGCCACTTTGTCATCAATGATACAATATCCAGACAAGAACTTCATTGATCTTATCCCAGTAAGGATCCATATTCAGCCGGCATATTGTGCTCATGTTGAAGAAGAAACATATGTGAATCCTTGGTTCCACGACATCAAAAGGTATCTGACAAAAGGGGAATACCCAGAGCATGCAAACCATACTCAGAAATGCATGCTGCGGAGATTGTCCAACAATTTCTTCCATAGCGAAGGAAACCTATATAGAAGAACTCCTGAATTGGGATTGTTGAGGTGCGTCGATGCGAAAGAAGCTTCTAAGTTGCTAGAAGAGATACATGCCGGAACCTGCCGCCCACATATGAATGGTTTTATCTTGGCCAAGAATATACTCAAGGCCGCCAAATGAGCTCAATGCAACAAGCTCACCTTGGCCATTCACCGCCTGGGGAATGTATGTGATTGGTCCAATCGAGCCCACCGCCTCAAATGGGCATAGGTTCATCTTGGTAGCTATTGATTACTTCACCAAATGGGTCGAAGCAACATCTTACATGGCAGTGACTAAGAAAGTCATGGCAGATTTTGTCCGCGACCGGGTTGTTTGCCGATTCGGAGTTCCGGCGTCCATCATCACTGAAAATGCCTCCAATATCAACAATGATCTGATGAAAGCCATATGTTAGAACTTCAAAATCAAGCACAAGAATTCCACAGCCTATAGACCTCATATGCATGGAGCTGTGGAAGCCGCCAATAAGAATATCAAGAAGATACTGAGAAAGATGGTAAAAATCACAAACAATGGCACGAGAAGCTACCATTTTCTTTACTGGGATACCGTACAACAGTCCGCACATCAACCGGGGAAACTCCCTACTTACTGGTTTACGGTACTGAAGTTGTTATTCCTGCCGAAGTAGAGATTTCTTCTTTGAGGATCATAAAGGAAGATGATCTCGGCGATGCAGAATGGATAAGGAACCGTTATGAGAAGCTAGCCCTCATAGATGGAAAAAGGATGAATGCAGTATGTAATGGTCAGCTTTATCAGAACAAAATGTCTAGATCCTTCAATAAAAGAGTCAAGCCAAGACAGTTCGCACCGGGGCAACAGGTGCTGAAAAAGATCTTTCCGCATCAAGATGAAGCCAAAGAGAAATTCTCTCCCAACTGGAAAGGTCCTTACATGGTTCACAGAGTATTAACAGGAGGAGCACTCATATTCGCAAAGATGGACGGAGAAATCTGGCCAAAGCCTATCAATTCAGATGCAGTCAAAAGATACTATGTATAAACCATTTTATGCTTCTTCTAATTGATGATTGAACTACGCTCGACCTGATTCTCGTTTAAGAGGGTATACGTAGGCAGCCCTGTGGGTTTGGTCACAATTAAATAAAAGTTTTATTTTCCCCACCATCAGAAACTGGGGCAGAATTTTGAGGAGAACCCTTAAAATTCCGAAGCAAGTTCAGTCGATCACAACATATACAACAGTCAAAAATGTTTATCCGTCTAACTGGGGCAGAATTTTGAGGAGGACCCTCAAAATTCTACGGTAGGAGAAGTCACAATGTCTCGGATCGTGTCACAGTCACTGGTTCATCTAACCAATTTTCTAAAAAACATATTTTTTACTATGACTTTGAAAACTACGCATGCTTGCTTTTGAAATAACTCTATTTAGCAAACGCTACCCCAATGATTTGAACAGGATCTTCAGACCAAGCAAAGCAAGTCAAGCAAACCGACGGAGTCACGAACCAACCTCCCCCTTACAGAACTCACGATTTTTCTTTGAATGCAGGAACAAGGAATATGCACGCCTAAAAATCACAACCTTCATAACAACAACGATACTGAATCCACTTTCAGCTAAGAAATACTCTGCTATCACCTGCTATTTGTTCTCTTTGCATGTGATTGAGCTTTGTCTCAATCTTGCATGTGGCTAAGCTCTGCCTCCATATTTTCATAAGGCTAAGCTCTGCCTTCACTTGCATAAGACTAAGCCCTGTCTTGAATCTTGCATGAGACTAAGCTCTATCTCCATCTGCATGAGGCTAAGCCCTGCCTCCATATTTCCATAAGGCTAAGATCTGCCTTCACTTGCATGGGACTAAGCCCTGTCCCGAATCTTGCATGAGACTAAGCTCTGTCTCCATCTGCATGAGGCTAAGCCCTGCCTCCATATTTCCATAAGGCTAAGATCTGCCTTCACTTGCATGGGACTAAGCCCTGTCCCAAATCTTGCATGAGACTAAGCTCTGTCTCCATCTGCATGAGGCTAAGACCTGCCTCCATATTTGCATAAGGCTAAGATCTGCCTTCACTTGCATGGGACTAAGCCATGTCCCGAATCTTTCATGAGACTAAGCTCTGTCTCCATCTGCATGAGGCTAAGACCTGCCTCCATATTTGCATAAGGCTAAGATCTGCCTTCACTTGCATGGGACTAAGCCATGTCCCGAATCTTTCATGAGACTAAGCTCTGTCTCCATCTGCATGAGGATAAACCCTGCCCCCATATTTGCATAAGGCTAAGCTCTGCCTTTACATGCATGGGACTAAGCCGTGTCCCGAATCTTGCATGAGACTAAGCTCTGTCTCTATCTACATGAGGCTAAGCCCTGCCTCCATATTTACATAAGGCTAATCTTTGCCTTCACTTGCATGGGACTAAGCCCTGTCCCGAATCTTGCATGAGACTAAGCTCTCCATCTGCATGAGGCTAAGCCCTGCCTCCATATTTGCATAAGGCTAAGCCCTGCCTTTATTTGCATGGGACTAAGCCTGTCTCGAATCTTGCATGAGACTAAGCTCTATCTCCATCTGCATAAGGCCAAGCCCCGCCTCCATATTGGCATAAGGCTAGGCTCTGCCTTCACTTGCATGGGACTAAGCCCTATCGCGAATCTTTCATGATACTAAGCTCTGTCTCCACCTGCATGAGGATAAGCCCTGCCCCTATATTTGCATAAGGCTAAGATCTGCCTTTACATGCATGAGACTAAGCCGTGTCCCGAATCTTGCATGACACTAAGCTCTGTCTCTATCTACATGAGGCTAAGCCATGCCTCCATATTTACATAAGGCTAATCTTTGCCTTCACTTGCATGGGACTAAGCCATGTCCCGAATCTTGCATGAGACTAAGCTCTCCATCTGCATGAGGCCAAGCCCTGCCTCCATATTTGCATAAGGCTAAGCTCTGCCTTCATTTGCATGGGACTAAGCCTGTCTCGAATCTTGCATGAGACTAAGCTCTATTTCCATTTGCATAAGGCCAAACCCTGCCTCCATATTGGCATAAGGCTAAGCTCTGCCTTCACTTGCATGGGACTAAGCCATGTCCCGAATCTTGCATGAGACTAAGCCCTCCATCTGCATGAGGCCAAGCCCTGCCTCCATATTTGCATAAGGCTAAGCTCTGCCTTCATTTGCATGGGACTAAGCCTGTCTCAAATCTTGCATGAGACTAAGCTCTATCTCCATCTGCATAAGGCCAAGCCCTGCCTCCATATTGGCATAAGGCTAAGCTCTGCCTTTATTTGCATGGGACTAAGCCCTTTCCCGAATCTTGCATGAGACTAAGCTCTGTCTCTATCTGCATGAGGTTAAGCCCTGCCTCCATATTTGCATAAGGCTAAGTTCTTCCTTCACTTGCATGGGACTAAGCCCTGTCCCGAATCTTGCATGAGACTAATCTCTGTCTCCATCGGCATGAGTGTAAGCCCTGCCTCCATATTTGCATAAGGCTAAGCTCTTCCTTCACGTGCATGGGACTGAACCCTGTCCTGTATCTTGACAAGACTAAGCTCTGTCTCTCCGGTACTATCTATTTTCTCTTCTTTCGGGCTAAGCTCTACCCTCAATCTCACAAGACTAAGACTTGTCTTGTTTCCCTTATCATCATGTTATCGCATCTCATGGGCAGTGTAGTAACTCCCCCTTGGTTTTTCTTTGGGCCGCGGTTCTTTTCCAAGGGTTTTGCTTGAACCGAGTGTAGGTAGTTTTTGTTTATTTTGTTTTGTTTTTAGTTTTTAGGGTACTTATGGGCGATGAGCTGAAATAGGAAAAGAATCACTTAGCGTGGTTACACCTAAACACAATAGACACTAGAGTGTGATGTTTAGGCTCAGTTGTTGCTCCTTGCAGAGTGCTTTAAATTGTATGTTTGTAACTGACTTGAAAATCCGGTGAGAGTGTCTTGATGAACCAATCTGGAGTGATTCATGTGCCATATGTGTGTGAGGGTATTGCATTGTATTCTTTTCTCCACATTTGATGCCTAGAACTTTCCCTGTGTGTTTCCAAAGCGAAGTAGTAGCTCTATTCAATCTTAGAAGTGATATAGGCATTCCTTTGTAAGCCAGAGTTATAAAGTAAACCCACCTAAATGCGATTGTAGTTACCCCTGTTGATCATATAAGCCTGTTTCTTTGGAAACCACATTACAAACCTTATCTAATTGTTTGAATGGCCCATTTGTTTGAACCCTTTACCTCCCATGAGCACTTGAATTGTAATAGAATATGTAAAAGTCAAAGTTTGGTGTGGTGGTTTGGTTTTTGAGTAGAATCAAAGAAATATAAAGAAAGGTGCTGAGTTTTTTGAAAAAAAAAAGAGAATAATAAATGTAATCCTTGATAAGTGGTGAACTGATACAATTGCACCGAAAGAGTTTGGGGTAGTATAAGAGAAGTGTGGTGGAATTTCTGGCCTGGCATAAGTATGGTGTTCGAGCGAAAGTAACTGTATTAAAAGTGTCTAGGGAGGTTAGTTACTATATCTAAATATACCCTACCTGTCCCTTAGCCTACATTACAGCCAAATGAAATCCTAATTGATCTTAGACTGAATGGGTTCGATTAGTAGAGTAGTACACAACGGGCAAGCCTATGGTTCATCTTTGTGGCATATGAATGTTCTTTCTGAGAGTGAGTGAATTCTGTCTATTTGAGTTCTTATATGTTCTTACTGTTATACTCGTGGAACTACTCTCTTGTGTGATGTGAGGGCACTTGATTCATAACGGAAAGGTAAGTCTTGACCTTTGTATAAAGTAAATTGAGGAAGTATGAACATTGCACGGCACGTGAGAGGCGACTCTTGAGGATCAGATGTTATATTACTAGGCACAACTCTTGTGATATGTTCGTGGTGTGACACATTAAGGAAATGCTTAGTGAAAGGACCTTCGTAGCCTAAGGTGGATTTCTCGAGGACTAGCAATGATTTAAGTGTGGGGTGTTGATAATAGGCTAGATTCATGTAGTTTAGAGTCTATTTATACTCCAACTTCATTATGCTTCACTGCCCTAGGAAGGGTAAATGATGTTAAGATGACTCTAATTGTGGATTTTATGTTTCACAGGAGCAAGTTGTGCTTATGAAACCTAGGATGGTGTTTGGAGCTAAATTAAAGCGAGAAAGACCCCTTGGAGTTAAGAGCGTGTGAAGGAAGGAAGAAGAAATGCAAAGGTAGAATGATACGCCATTAGCGCGTCCATTAGCGCGGCTGCGCTAGTCCAGGTGTAATAGGCAGATTGGAAGGCCAGTAGGACATCCATAACGTGCCCAGTAGCGTGCCCGTGCTAGCCCAAGAGTGAGAAATAGAACACATTGCCTTTAGCACGCCCAGTAGCGCGCCCAGTAGTGCGACCACGCTAGTCCAGTTCCGCGCGTGTAATTTCTGGGGTAAAATTGGAAGCTTGGGGACAATTCCACTTAACCTATAAAAGGTCCAGCTCGCCCAAAAGAAAGGATAGCTAGGGTTTGAACTTGTTTTAGAGCAACTTTGAGGAGGCGAACAAGTGTGAGAAGACAAGGCTACAATTATCGTTTTTTTCTATTCTCCATCTTTTGTCATTATTTTGGGGATGAGGAATTATTCTATGCTTTCTTTGTATTTTAGCATGAGTAGCTAAACAATTCATCTAGGGTTGATGGAACCAATTGTTAGATGAAGTTTTGACTCAATATTGTTATAATCAATCCGGGTTTAATCTAAGATTGTTCAACTATGATTTGTATGGTGATTAATTGATTGGGCCCTTGATTAATCGTGGCTAATTGCTTGGTGTTGCTTGAGAAACAACACCATGTTAGATTATTGTTGAACAACACCACTTTTGGGTAATTGAAGAGATTCATTACTTGAATTTAAAAGTGGGGTTAGAGATAACGACACTTTGGTGGGATAAATTAGAGCTGCCTAAATTATCAGCTAGAGTAGTTCGAGAGAATGCTCTAGTAAATTACTTTAGTTGATCGAGTGATAATTTCAGTAACCCATAGCTCATAATCCTCATAGAGTAACACGGTGAGATTATAGCAAAAGAGTCAGAATTAGTCTAGCAATTGGGGAAATCACTGCCCTAGATCTTTCTACCATTGAGTTATCTTTGATATTAAATATTGTTAGTTTTTAATATAAGTCTCTTTAGTTAATATATCCAAATAGTTGTTGATAAAAATACTGCACCCGAAAATTGTCTGAGCTTATATTAGCATCACTGGGAGTTGTACTAGATAGGTTAGTTCCCTGAGGATTCGACTCCGGACTTTAAACCGGATTATATTTGCAGCGACCACTTTGTCTTTTATAAGGCATAGTTGGGCGTGATCAAATTTTGGCACCATTTCCGGGGAACTAACGGTGTTATTTGTTACAACTTAGAAGTATTGATAGAATTATTAGTTTAGCTCAATTTTCCACGGTGTTAAATAATATTTCATTGAAATTTTCAAGGTTGAATTCTTGTGTAATGCAGGTGTATGCCTAGAAACTCTTCGAGGACTGGTGAACTTCTTGAAGGACTCTCAGACTCCGAGAAAACATTCCGAGCATTAAACCGTGCTAACAAGAAGGACAAACACTTATCGCAACTTGAAATGGAAAACGTGGATGACGTCAATGCAAACAACCGGGTACCTCTTGTACCAAATGATGGAGTGGTGGCACCTCTTGTGCCAAAAGCTGCACTTTATGATTGGGCACAACCAACATTTGACAACCTGGCCACTGCCATTGCTGTAACCCAAATACAAGCGGAGCCATTCCAGATCACCAACAATATGCTGCATCTTCTGCAGAATAAGGGATTGTTTTCCGAGTCACACATTGAAGATCCTCAACAACACCTGAGAAATTTTCTGTCGATTTGTGTGACCCAAAGGCAGCCAAATGTGACCTCGAAAGTCATCAAGCTGCTACTATTCCCGTTCTCAGTGACTGGGGAAGCTCAGACTTCGCTGAATTCACTCCCAATAAACTCCATTTCCACGTGGGAGGAATTAGTCAAGTAGTTCCTGAATAAGTTCTAACTCCCAACAAGACTGCAAGACAAATTGACGAGATATTGCAGCACAAGCAGAAGCCCATTGAAACCTTGCAGGAGACTTGAGAAAGATTCAAAGGGATTCTAGTGAAGTGTCCTCACCATGGTATTCCAGACCAAATGCTCGGACAAAGATTGTACATGGGGCTAGCGGACAATTTGAAAGCAAATGTAGACGCTTCAGTTGGGGGTGCTTTTCTGAGAAAGACATTTACTGAGTGCAAAATCCTTCTTGACAAGATGGCTCAGAATTCAGGATGGATGAGGAGAGGTACGACCCTGACACCGATAGTGCATTCAGTTCCTCTTGACCCAAATAATTCACATGCAGAGAACATAGCCACACTCATGACCCAGATGAGTATACCGACGAAGAAGATTGACGAGATGGGTACAAAGCAAGTGCATATCGTTGATACAACAAATGGAGGAATGTGTACCCCTTGCATCAATCAGTCTTATGTGTGTTCATGGAGTGGAGAAAGTGATAACCAGGGTCCTATAGAGGATATGAATTATGTTAACAACTTTGGGGGTCAGAGGCAAGGAGGGCAACAATGGGGGACAACACCCAACCAACAGTACAGACCTAACATGCCACAACCTGGAGGTGTACTGCCACAAGGCCAAGTGGTTCCATATCAAAGACAACAAGGCTATCAGCAACAGAACCAGCAATATTGACATATCAACCACACCATCAGCGGCAAGAAAGCAACATGGTGGAGATCAGGGGTAAGCTGCAATAACTCATTGGCACGAATAGTAAGATGCATGAAATGTTGACAGTACACGATTCATCAATTAAGGGGATTAAAACTCAACTGGGGAAGTTGTCCATGGCCTTGAATAACCGCCCCCAGGGGGCATTACCGGCTGACACAAACATTAATCCAAAGGAGAAAACCCAGAATCAGCTGATGACAGTAAGTCTTAGGAATGGGAGAAATTTAGACAGGGAGCAAGAGGTTGCTCAACCCAGAAGAGACACTACACCAACCACTCCAGTTCCAGTTGAGATAGATGAATCAGCAGAACTCACTGAAGTGGTGGTTGAACAAGCCCATGTGGAAAAAGGTAAGGCCAAAGAAAGTGAACAAGTTGCAGAACAAGTGGCCCCTCTTGTTCCACAAAATTCCAACAAAGAATGGCCAGCAAACAGTGGACAAAAGTGATGCCTGCACCATTCTCTCAGTGATTGGAAAAATAAAAGAAAGAGGATAAATACAGGATTATGGAGATGCTTCATTAGATTCAATTGAATATTCCTCTGATGGATGCTTTGAGGGAAATGCCAGGCTATGCAAAGATGATGAAAGACCTGATGTCACGGAAATTTGATTTTCAGGACATGTCCACAATAACTCTGACAAAGACATGCGGTACAGTAGTGACTAGAACCATGGCTCAAAAGATGTCTGATCCAGGTAGCTTCACTATTTCGTGTACCATTGGGAGTTACGCTTTTTCAAAAGCATTATGTGGTTTAGGAGCCAACATAAACTTTATGCCTTTGGCAATCTACACAAAGCTGGGCATTAACAGAGCTAGGCCAACTTTTATGCCGTTGCAACTGGATGACCGCACGGTCAAAAGACCGACAGGGATTCTTGACGATGTGTTGGTGCAAGTGGGGAAGTTTGTATTCCCTATGGACTTTGTTATTCTGGACTGCCAAGTAGACGAGGAGATTCCCATCATTTTGGGAAGGCCATTTTTATCCACTGGGAGAGCACTGATTGATTGTGAGTCTGGGGAATTAAAAATGAGGTTGAACGATGAAGAAGTGATATTCAACGTCCAACAATCCATGAGAAGACCCAGTGAATATGCAAAATGCTCACTAGTAGAAGCGGTGGATGTGATCCTACATGATGAAGATGATACCCTTAATGCCAAAGATCCGTTGGAAGCCTGTTTGACAAATTTAGAGGAATTTGATGGCGAAGGGTTAGCAGAATGGGTCATGCACTCGAAGGCCAAGGATTTTGGAAGAGGGAACCTCGAATTGAGCCCCTATATTTAGAAGAGAGAGCTACACCACCTACAAAACCATCAATTGAGACACCACCACAACTGGAGCTGAAGCAATTTCCAGCCCACCTCAGGTATGCTTTCTTGGGTCCCAATTCTACTTTGCCTGTTATCATATCATCTGGTTTGCTAGCTGTTCAGGTTGAACAATTACTGAAGGTGTTGCAAGAGTGCAAAACTGCCATTAGTTGGACCATGTCAGACATAAAAGGTATCAGTCCAGCTTTCTGCATGCACAAAATTCTTCTGGAAGAAGGGCACAAACCATACAGGGAACATCAATGAAGGCTGAACCCGTATATGAAAGAGGTAGTAAAAAAAGAGGTGATCAAGTGGCTGGACGCGGGCATCATCTTTCTCATCTCTGAAAGCATTTGGGTGAGCCCCGTCCAGTGTGTATCGAAAAAGGGCGGAATGACTGTTGTAAAATATGAGAAGAACGAGTTGATCTCAACTCGTACAGTCACCGGGTGCGGATTTGCATGGACTATAGGAAACTAAACGCAGCCACCCGAAAGGACCATTTCTCCTTGCCATTCATTGACCAGATGTTGGACAGGTTAACTGGGCGATCCCATTTTTGTTTCTTGGACAGATAATCGGGGTACAATCAGATCTCAATAGCCCCATAATATAGAGAGAAAACATACTTCACATGTCCGTATAGCATCTTTACCTTTCGGAGAATGCCCTTTGGACTTTGCAATGAACCGGCCACATTCCGGCAGTGTATGTTAGCCATCTTTACCGACATGGTCGAATAAATTATGGAAGTATTTATGGATGATTTCTCCATGGTGGGATATTCATTGGAAGACTGCCTCCATAACCTCAAAAGGGTGCTCAAACGATGTGTGGAGACAAATCTATTGCTAAACTAGGAGAAATGTCATTTTATGGTACAAGAAGGAATAGTGTTGGGACATAGAGTGTCCAAAAAGGGGATTGAAGTAGACCATGCAAAGGTTGTCATAATTTAAAAGTTACCACCACCTACGTCAGTAAAAGCAGTGAGGAGTTTCCTTGGGCACGCCGGATTCTACAGGCGATTCATCAAGGATTTTTCAAAAATTGCTAACCCTTTATGTAAGCTTCTGGAAAAAGACCAGCACTTTGTGTTTTCTGATGTTTGCAGGTTAGCCTTTGAGGAGTTGAAGAAGATACTGGTGACTGCACCCATCATTGTTGCACCCGACTGGGAGCAACCATTTGAGCTGATGTGCGATGCTAGTGATTATGCGATCAGAGCAGTTTTGGGGCAGCGTAAGGAGAAAATTATGCACCCATTTTACTATGCTAGCAGGACACTGAGTGGTGCACAACTGAAATACACGGACACTGAAAAGGAAATGCTCGCTGCAGTATTTTCCTTCGACAAATTCAGGTCATATTTAATTAGCTCGAAAGTTATTGTTTATACTGACCATGCAGCCATTAGGTACTTGATAGAAAACAAGGAGTCGAAGCCCCGCCTGATTTGTTGGGTTATGTTGCTACAAGAATTTGACCTGGAAATTCGTGACCGGAAGGGGACAGACAATCAAATGGCAGACCACCTCTCGAGGTTAGAAGGGGCAGAGAAGAGAACAGAAGTTGAAGATATCATTGAGACTTTCCGGATGAGCAATTACTTACCGTGACAATGGAGGAGGCACCATGGTATGCAGATATTTCTAATTAATTGACATGTGGTCTAGTACCGCATGATTTCTCCTCAGTTCAAAAGAAAAGGTTTTTCCGGGATTGTCGGGCGTATTATTGGGATGAGCCTTTATTGTTCAAAATATGTGTTGATAATATGGTTCGATGGTGCATCCCCGAGCAAGATCAACCCTCTGTTTTGCAGGCCTGTCATGCGTCTCCATATGGTGGACACTTTGGAGGAATCCGAACAGCAGCGAAGGTGCTAGAATCAGGATTGAACTGGCCTACATTGTTCAAGGATGCCCATGCTTGGGTCAAAAGCTGCGATGAATGTCAAAAGACGGGCAACATATCCCATCGTCACGAGATGCCAATGACCACAATCCAAAAGGTGGAAGTATTTGACAAGTGGGGGATCGACTTCATGGGGTCGTTCGTCAGCTCATACGGTAACAAGTATATACTAGTTGTTGTTGACTATGTCTCTAAGTGGGCCAAAGAAGTTTCTCTCCCAACCAGTGATGCAAAATGAGTGACAAATTTCTTAAAGAAAAACATCTTCACCCGTTTTGGCACCTCCCGAGCCATAATCAGCGATGATGGCTCTCACTTTTGCAATAGAGCATTTGCACGCTTCTTGGAGAAATATGGAGTTTGCCACAAGGTAGCCTCACCATAACACCCACAAACAAGCGGGTAGGTTGAAGTATCCAATAGGGAAATCAAAAGCTTCCTCTCAAAAACAGTAAATGCAACAAGAACTGATTGGGCTAAGAAGTTGGAGGATGCATTGTGGGCGTACCGCACAACCTTCAAAACGCCAATTGGTATGTCACCATACAAGTTGGTATTTGGTAAGGCATGCCACCTTTCGGTTGAGCTTGAACACAAAGCACTGTGGGCACTGAGGCAATTGAACTTAGACATGGAAACAACGGGCACCGATAGAGTTAATGGGCTGCATGATCTTGATGAATTCTGGTTCCACGCATTCGAGAGTGCTCGAATATATAAAGAGAGGATGAAGTTGATGCATGACAAGAACATCTTGGATCGGAACTTCAAACCCGGCGAGTTAGTGCTGCTATACAACTCCAGATTAAGGTTGTTCCCGGGTAAGTTCAAGTCCCGATGGTCAGGACCATTCAAGGTGGTGCAAATGTTCCCAAGTGGAGCTGTAGAGATCGAATCAGAAGATGGGACGAACAAATTCACAGTGAATGGGCAGCAGTTGAAACATTACCTTGGTATGAGTGAAGAAAAAGGAGACACTATGGTAATAAATTTGGAGGAACCCCAATACATAACTGAGGAGTGATGGCAAGAGCCTGTGTCGTGTCGTGGCGTTAAATCAAGCGCTTCATAGGAGGCAACCCATTGACTTGTTGTAATTGTCGTGCCACGACATTAACTATGGCGCTGGTTGGGAGGCAACCCCACGTGTAGTGTTTTTAGTGTAGTAGAATAGTAGATGAATTGTTGTAAGTACTAACATATGCAAGTGTGCTTAGGCAAGGGAGGAATCCGGCCACGCCAAGGAAAAGATAGAAAAATATGAAGAAAAAAAAATTTTGAGGCCTAGAGTAGCGCGGCCGCGCTAGTGCCCGCGCTAATCACCTATTATTCTTCTTGGGAGTAGCGCGGGCGCGCTAGTGACTGCGCTAGTGGCCGTGCTAAAGGGCCTCCATTCTGCCTCGTCTCGACCTCACTAGCGCGGGCGCACTAGTGGCCGCGCTAGTGCGGTCGCTGGCAGGTGTAAGTGTAAGTTTTTTTATTTTGAATTTTTGACTTTAATTATTTCCCAAAACCCTAACCCCTCCTCCTCTCCTACTCCTCCTAAAACACTTCTCTTCTAAATTCTTTCTCTCACCACCCAAGAAGAAAAATAGCCGCCTCTCTCTACCTCCCTCAAATTACTCCAAATTCTCATCCTCCCAAGTTATTTGCTCATTAATCACTTCTTCGCTCCTCACTATTTTCTCACACCACGGGTATGTCTTCTCCTTGCCATTTCTTTTAATGTTTTCTTTATTTTTGATAGGTTTTGTTTTTAATTTGTTTTATGTAGTAGTTTTGTCTTGTTTTTTTGCTTAGTAATCGTAATGTATACTTAGTGCCTGTGGGTAGTTGGGTGAAGTTGGGGAAATTGTGGTGCAAATTAATTAATTGGGGGCTCCAGTACATAATGCCCACCAAGTGTGTGTTTAAATTCCCAGTGAATGGAAAGGCTAATTGTGACCAATTGTAATGGTGAAGTCTGAGTAACCACAGTTGGGTCACCTTGTGGTACTTCGCTAATGATATCCTTATTGTAGGTACAATGGCACCCTCTAGAAAACATCAAGCCACCGGATCTTCGTCAAGCAGACAAGCGGGTTCATCGAGAGCTCGGGCGTTTACTGATACTCGGCCTTATAATAGCAACAAGTTTGTATCTGCTAAGGCTAAGGACCCATTTGCTGAGAAGGAACCGAAGGTGGCAATACCAGAACGAGGAATAGATATAGCATCCCTCCTATTTGACTGTCCAAGGATGTACGAGGAGCTGATGCAGCGTCTGTTGGATGTTTTCTTTGAGGATCCAGACGATGCAAATGCGATGGTAGTAAGAGAGTTTTATGGAAATAGTCCAGAGCACATGATTTATGTGGTAACCGTGAGGAAGAAGCCGGTGGATGCCTCTGTGGAATCCATTTGGAGGTCTTACCGGCTGCCAGGTCCTGTAGCGGAGACGGACGATTGCTATGAGGCGTATGGTAGACGCTTCACTTAGTGCACAGAATTCCTTCCGATTATCTATGCCCCGGGCAAGGAGGTTCAGTGGTATAAGTACGGGAAAAAGTTTCACTCGTCGGCACTCACTTTTGAAGAGAAGTGTTGGCTCTATCTGATCAATAACCGCCTGATCCCGTCAAATAACACCTCGGAGGTGAATGCTCCTCGTCCGTGTTTGATCTGGTGCTTCATGACGGGCCGCATCTTTGACGTGGCCAAGCTAATACACGAGGAGATGTTTGTTGGTTGCCATTGTTAGAGGAATGGCTTCTTTTTTCCCTCTCTCATCACTAGATTATGCCTTGCAGCAGGGGTGCCGGGAAATTTGGAAGTAGATGGCAGAGTGCCAAAATAATACGCCTTCCGAGCAGACAAGGTTACCACTGGAAAAGATGCAGTGGCGGCTGGTAGTGATGACGATGAGGATGAGTCTGAGGAGGAGGAGGAGGAGGAGGAGGACAAGCAAGTAGAACTGGGAGAGGAAATGCCCACTCATGAGCAGGCTGCTGATGTTGCAGGCCCGTCTAGAGCCCGTCGGAGTTATAGGTTGGACACTCTGGAACTGGACATGGCTGGGCTGCGCACCTCGGTCGCCGACCTGGGTAAGCGTGTTGATGCAGTGGGTGCCCAACATGTGAAATTAGAGAAGAAAACCATGGGCTGGCTGCGGGCCCTGGGTCGTGCTTGTCGTCTGGACCCAGGGACAGTCTCTGACCGAGATTGATCCTTCAGGGAAGCTTCTCTACCCCACGTTGCTTTATTTTGCTTGCCATGATGACATGTCTTCATTTTAAGTGTGGGGTGGGGGAATAATTCATTGTATATGTATATATGTAGGAATGTCATGGTTAGTTGTTTTCCTTTATTTTCTTTGGAATTTTGTTTGCTTTTGTTCTTGTTGTTTTAAGTATGTTCTTGTTGTAATGAGTTAAGTCGACTTGTCCCGACGATGGATCTCATTCGACGGGGTTATTGAGGGTCTAAGTCGAACACAAAAAAAGAAGAAGATTTATTTAGGCAATGTAGTAACCCCCCCTTGGTTTTTCTTTGGGCCGCGGTTCTTTTCCAAGGGTTTTGCTTGAATCGGGTGTAGGTAGTTTTTGTTTATTTTGTTTTGTTTTTAGTTGCTAGGGGTACTTATGGAAAATGAGATGAAATAGGAAAATAATCCCTTAGCGTGGTTACACCTGAACACAATAGACACTAGAGTGTGACGCTCTCAGTTGTTTCTCCTTGCAGGGTGCTTTAAATTGTATGTTTGTAAATGACTTGAAAACTCGGTGAGAGTGTCTTGATGAACCAATATGGAGTGAGTCATGTTCCATATGTGCGTGAGGGTATTGCATTGTATTCTACGCTCCACATTTGATGCCTAGAACTTGCCATGTGTGTTTGCAAAGCGAAATAGTAGCTCTAGTCAGTCGTAGAAGTGATATAGGCATTCCTTTGTAAGCAAGAGTTATAAAGTAAACCCACCTAAATGCGATAAATCATAGTTACCCCTGTTGAGCCTATAATCCTGTTTCTTTGGCAACCATATTACAAACCTTACCCAATCGTTTGAATGGCACATTATTTTGAACTCTTTACCTCCCATGAGCACTTGAATTGTTATAGAATATGTAAAAGTCAAAGTGTGGCGTGGTGGTTTGGTTTTTGAGTGGAATCAAAGAAATAGAAATAAAGGTGCAGAGTTTTTAAAAAAAGAAAAAAGAAATAAAAAAAGAGAATAAATAAATGTAATCCTTGATAAGTGGTGATGTGATACAATTGCACCGAAAAGAGTTTGGGGTAGTATAAGAGAAGTGTGGTGGAATGTCTGGCCTGGAATAAGTATGGTCTTAGAGCGAAAGTAATTGTATTAAAAGTGCCACTATATCTAAATATACCCTACCCGTCCATTAGCCTACATTACAGCCAAGTCCTAATTGATCTTAGACTGAATAGGTTCGATTAGTGGAGTAGTACACAACGGGAAAGCCTATGGTGCATCTTTGTGGCATATGAATGTTCTTTCTGAGAGTGAGTGAATTCTGTCTATTTGAGTTCCTATGTGTTCTTACTGTTATACTCGTGGTACTACTCTCTTGTGTGATGTGAGGGTACTTGATTCATAATGGAAATGTAAGTCTTGACCTCTGTATAGAGTAAATTGACGAAGTATGAACATTTCACGGCACGTGAGAGGCGACTCTTGAGACTCAGATGTTACATTACTAGGCACAACTCTTGTGACATGTTCGTGGTGTGACACGTTATAGAACTGCTTAGTGAAAGGACCTTTGTAGAGTAGGGTGGATTGCTCGAGGACTAGCAATGATTTAAGTGTGTGGTGTTGATAATAGGCTAGATTCATGTAGTTTAGCATCTATTTATACTCCAACTTCATTATGCTTCACTGTCCTAGGAAGGGTAAATAATGTTAAAATGGCTCTAATTGTGGATCTTATGTTTCGCATGAGCAAGTTCTGCTTATGAGACCTAGGATGGTGTTTGGAGCTAAATTAAAGTGAGAAAGACCCCTTGGAGTTAAGAGCGTGTGAAGGAAGGAAGAAGAAATGCAAAGGCAGAATGATACGCCATTAGCACGGACGCGCTAGTCCAGGTGCAATAGGCAGATTGGAAGGACATTAGCGCGGCCATAGCGCACCCAGTAGCGCGACCGCGCTAGCCCAATAGTCAGAAACATAACACATTGCCTTCAGCGCGGCCAGTAGCGTGCCTAGTAGCGCGACCGCGCTAGTCCAGTTCCGCACGCGTTATTTCTGGGATAAAATTGGAAGCTTGGGGACGATTCCACTTAACCTATAAAAGGTCCAGCTCGCCCAAAAGAAAGGATAGCTAGGTTTTAAACTTGTTTTAGAGCAACTTTGAGGAGGAGAACAAGTGTGAGAAGACAAGGCTACAATTATCACTTTTTCTGTTCTCCATCTTTTGTCATTATTTTGGGGATGATGAATTATTCTATACTTTCTTTGTATTTTAGCATGAGTAGCTAAACAATTCGTCTAGGGTTGATGTAACCAATTGTTAGATGAAGTTTTGACTCAATATTATTATAATCGATCCGGGTTTAATCTAAGATTGTTCAACTATGCTTTGTATGGTGATTAATTGATTGGGCCCTTGATTAATCATGTCTAATTGCTTGGTGTTGCTTGAGAAAGAACACCGGGTTAGATTGTTGTTGAACAACACCACTTTTGGGTAACTGAAGAGATTCATTACTTGAATTTAAAAGTGGGGTTAGAGATAACTAAACTTTGGTGGTATAAATTAGAGCTGCCTAAATTATTAGCTAGAGTAGTTCGAGAGAATGCTCTAGTAAATTACTGTAGTTGATCGAGATATAATTTCAGTAACCCATAGCTCATAATACCCATAGAGTAACACGGTGAAATTATAGCAAAAGAGTCAGAATTAGTCTAGCAATTGGGGAAATTACGGCCCTAGATCTTTCTACCATTGATTTATCTCTGATATTAAATATTGTTAGTTCTTAATATAAGTCTCTTTAGTTAATAAATCCAAACAATTATTGATAAAAATACTGCACCCGAAAATTGTCTGAGCTTATATTAGCATCACTGGGAGTTGTACTAGATAGGTTATTTCCCTGAGGATTCGACTCCGGACTTTAAACCAAATTATATTTGCAGTGACCACTTTGTCTTTTATAAGGCATAGTTGGGCGTGATCACGGAGGCACCATTTTCATGGCCCGAGAACATCATTTCATGGCCTGCAAATCCCTCACTGAAGAATTCATGGCCCAGGACATCATGGTCTAAAGACGTCATATTAACCGTCTGAAGACAATTCTCATGGTCCGAAGGGAATCTGCATCATGTTTAAATTCCCGCACAAATATATGCTCGCAGTATCTCTTTACTTGTAGGTGACTCGATAAGCAACCATTACCCCAAGGGGAGCAATCCCAGGGAGCAATCCCGCTCCATTTCATACATATTATCTCAAACCTGACCAATCACCATAACCATTCTTCACCTATCCCAAAATTTCGTGACAATCCTTGTGGTAACTTCATCGGTATACTCCGCCGATGAATCCAAAACTACACACGACCTGATTCCTGTAAGACCAGGTATATGTAGGCATCTCGGAAACCAGAGTGCGGCCTATGTCTCTCAAAACACCTTACTCAGTCAAAATTGGCCATCATATCTTTATCCGACAACTCTTTCATCCTTCCCGGGTAAAGAGGGGCAGCTGTTGATACCCAATTTATCCCTATATTAATATTTTTCCATAATTTTTACATTTTTAAAGATTTTTTAATTAATTTATCCCAGTATTTTTTATTATATGGACAATTACTAATTGCATCACCATTGATTTTATGACAGTTTTGTTGCTTAATTTTATCATTTATGTTTACACTAAGCTTTAATTATTTTACGAATATCCATACTGTAACGACTCGACCGGTCGTTTTGAGCTCTAGCGCGTCGTTCAGTGGGTTGAAATCGTGAGCAGCTTCGTTTAGGTATTATGACCCGTGGGCGTGGTCGGAATTGAATTTCAGGAAGCTTAGAATTTGATTTGGAAAGAAAATTCTCATTTCAGAAGCCTTAAGTTGGAGAAATCAACTAAGATTGGAATTTTGAGTGAACGACCTCCGAATCAGGATTTGAAGGTTCCTGCAGGTTCGTATGATGATTTCGAACCTGGGCAAATGTCCGGGAGCGTTTCGGCGTATATTACGGAAGTTAGCATTTTAGAAGAATTTCATAAATTTGTGCTTGAAGTGCATTTCTGTGTTGTTGATGTCCGTTTGGGATTCTGAGTATGGGAATAGCTTCGTATGGTGATTCTGGAGTTGGGAGCGCGATCGGAAGTGAATTTGGATGTCCGTAGGTCATTTTGGAGTCATTTGGCTAAAGATAGAAATTTAAAGGTTTTTGAGAAATCCGACCGGAAGTGGAAGTTTTGATATCGAGATTGGAGTGCGATTCCAGAAGCTGGAGCAGGTCC
This sequence comes from Nicotiana paniculata, assembly GCA_005239505.1. Classification (NCBI taxonomy): domain Eukaryota; kingdom Viridiplantae; phylum Streptophyta; class Magnoliopsida; order Solanales; family Solanaceae; genus Nicotiana; species Nicotiana paniculata. Next base: position 35,585 of record ML362617.1, read on the forward strand.
ATAATGTTGAATATGACTTGTGCGCAAAATTTGAGGTCAATCGGACGTGATTTGATAGGTTTCGGCATCGGATGTATAAGTTTGAAAATTCGAAGTTCATAAAGTTGGGAAATGGGTGCGATTCGTGGTTTAAAAGTTGTTTGATGCGATTTGAGGCCTCGAGCAAGTCCGCATTATGTTTTGCAATAGGTTGGTATAATTTGACGGGGTCCCGGGGACCTTGGGTGGATTCCGGATGGTTAACGGATTAATGTTTGAAGTTGAAGAAGGCTGAAGGTTGCTATCATCTGGTTTAACCGCACCTGCAAGGATTTGACCGCAGGTGCGGAGCCGCAGGTGTGACTAAGGGCGCCGCAGGTGATAGTTTTGGGCTGGAGCTGAGGAGGCCGCAGGTGCGGAAGTTTGGTTGCACCTGCGGAAGTGTAGGTGCGAAGAAGGGACCGCAGAAGTGAGAGATGCTGGATTGAGTCAGAGCCGCACCTGCGATGGTATTTCTGCAGGTGCGGAGCCGCAGGAACGTCTATTGGACCGCATGTGCGAAAGGAGGCCTGGGCACAATGTTTTAAAGTCGGGTTTTTGTCATTTCTCACACATTTTTCATTTGTCATGGGCGATTTTGGAGAGCATTTAAAGGGGGATGTTCATCAAGCATCAAGGTAAGTAAATTCCTTCTGTTTGTAAGATAAATACAATATTATATGCATGGATTAGGCATGGAAATTGGTAGGAATTTGACAAATTTTTGAAGAAACCTAGAAAATGTAAATTTAGAATTTAGCCATAAATTTGAGCATGGAATGTAGAGTAAATGGTATGATTGAACTAGTAGAGCTATGGGTAGAATGTATCTTCGAGAATTTCGGATTTCCGGGTGGATTCCGGATCAATGTTTGAAGTTGAAGAAGGCTGAAGGTTGCTGCCATCTGGTGTAACCGCACCTGCGAGGCTTTCACCGCAGGTATGGAGCCGCGGGTGCGGCTGAGGGTGCCGCAGGAATGGCTAAGGGCGCCGCAGGTGCAAGTTTTGGGCTAGAGTTGAGGAGGCCGTAGATGCGGAAGATTGGTCGCACCTGCAGAAGAGTAGGTGCGAAGAAGGGACCGCAGAAGCAAGAGATGCTGTGTTGAGTCAGGGCCGCACCTGCGATGGTATTTCCACAGGAGCAGCTATTGGACCGCAGGTGCGAAAGGAGGCCTGGCAGAATGTTTTAAAGTCGGGTTTTTGTCATTTCTCACCCATTTTTCATTTGTCATGGGCGATTTGGAGAGCATTTCAAGGGGGATGTTCATCAGGTATCAAGGTAAGTAAATTCCTTCCGTTTGTAAGATAAATACAAGATTATATGCATGGATTAGGCATGGAAATTGGTAGGAATTTGGGAATTTTTTGAACCTAGAAAATGTAAATTTTTAATTTAGCCACAAATTTGAGCATGGAATGTAGAGTAAATGGTATGATTGAACTAGTAGAGCTATGGGTAGAATGCATATTCGAGAATTTTGGATTTCGGGGCACGTGTGATCGAGGGCATTTTGGTCATTTCTCCAAGCGGGGTTGGGAAAGTATATAATTTGAATTTTTTGTGAGTATTATGATGAATTTTCATTGCTTTGCCGTTATGTGGTAGTTTCAGAGCGTTATGCGTCCGTTGGAGTCATCGGAAGGGCTTGGAAGCCGATATTGTAATTTCGGAGCGAGGTAAGTCTCCTTTCTAACTTTGTGAGGGAGAAATGTCCCCCTAGGTGAATTAATTCAGTACATGCTATTATCTTCGGGGGCTACGTACACACGAGGTGACGGGAGTCCGTGAGTAGCTACTATTATGCCATGTCCGGGTAGTCTAGGACCCACTAGCATGCCTTACGTGTTGTACCCTTAATCCTTCCTGTAATATTAAACTGCTAATATAATCGGAAACGTAATTGAATATCTAAAAGAAAACTAGAGTTCATTTTGTTAATCTTTTAGAAAGAGAATTGATTCCTCTGTGGATATTTGTGTACTTGGACTAGGTTGTATCATGAAATATCATTAAACTTTGCAAATGAGTTTCAAAAACAAAGATTTCAAACCTATATTTCATGTCTCTTTTAATAATAATTTACCACCTTCCTGAGAAAAACTGTTTTCTTGATAAAATACGAAATTATTATGTGGGTATGTGTAACTTTGGGTGCTTGAGTCGCATGAATGATTCGCGATCAGGATGACCCTGTATTTGTGTGTGTATTCATATGATCACCTGATTCGCATGTATGATTCGCGAGCTGGCTAGCCGTATTATTTTAACCGTGTAGCATGATCGATTCGCGAGCGGGGCAGATAGATGCATCTATGGTTTGAGCCGTTCGACCCTCGGTAGTGCACAGTTATTATTGTTGGTCCGCACCGTTCGACCCCCGGCATTGCTTGCACATGATATTTGCTATGTAGTTGCTATGATTTTTGCCTTATTACTGGCCTGAAATCTTAAATTATCAATTGAAATGACAGAGATTTAATGTTATTAAAAGAGATTTTGGAAGAAGTTGTTCCTTCCCGTCGATTAATCATTATTTGATTAAATCACCCATGTTGATTAATTGTATTAATATGACGAATATATAAAGTGTTAAACGTGAACAGAGTTGAAAATATTTAAATCCTGATTTTAATAAATATCCTATGATAATCATGCTTAGTGTCATACCTAAATATTCTAAATTGACCTTTAGTAAGTGTCTAATTGACCTCTCGTCACTACCTCTCTGAGGTTAGGCGGGCGACTTACTGAGTACACGTTATTTTTGTACTCATGCTACACTTGCTGTGCATTTTATTGCACAGGTACTTTCATAGCAATGTGGAGGATTCAGAGACTTAGGCGAGTTGCATCATCCGGAGGCGATCCGCAACTGACAGAGTCTCTTGCGTACTGTATTTATTTTATTTTAAATTTCCTTGTCCAGTTGTATTTCGTACATGCTTTGTAATGATTGTATAAATTCTTAAAAATTGCTCATGTACTAGTGACATCGGGTTCTGGGATATGTGTTGGGTATATTTGTTAAAGTGTAATACTTAAACTTTTGTTTTACTTAACAGATTTCTATTTGGTTAAAAATATAATAAAGTGCAAGGAAATATTTTTTCATAAATGTTTTAAACCGGAAATTATTTCGATTATGTCTGGCGCCATCACGACCTTATGGATTTTGGGTCGTGACACGTACTTTCATTTTTTGGTTATAATTGCAATAACTTTGTAGTAATAGCCCACGAGTGTATATTACCTTATATCACAAGAAATTAACCTGTTGTATTTTTATAATATTAAGTAATTATTTCAAACCAATTTTATGCATAAATATCATTTTTTATCATTTATTAACTATTTTTAACAAATTATTTTGTCAATTCAGTGGGTATTTAATAAATAGCCTTTTATTTTCGGACCTAACCCCTTCAAACATTAGCCCAGCCCCTTTTAAGAGATAGCCAAAACCACTTAGGCCCGACTCAATCACCCGTTTAATCGTGGCCGTTGATCATTTTGATCAATGGTCAACGATTAAACCTACCATAATTAATCCCCTAACACCCTAACCCCATTCATTTCACTCAACCCGGCCGCCCCTGAATCCCTCCTCCTTTCCATTCTCTCTCAATCACCCCCTAAAAACCTAGCCATCGTCACCTGCAAAACTCCGTGTCTATGGGGTTTCTATGGATTTTCAGCCCTTGTCGGCCTGTTAAATCTTCTGGTTGTTCGACTTCATTGATATATGAGAGAATCTCAAAGAGATTCAACCTGGTTCAGTTCAAAATCTTTCTCACATGCCTATCTATGGCCATTCTCATTGTGAGTACTGTTTCTTGCCTATTATGGTTCAAATCTATGGTTTTCGCCCGATTCTCTTTTACTTCTACTATTTATGAAAAACCCTAGTTTCACTAGTCTTTGAATCTGCTCAGATCTTCGTAGATCTGAGATGATTCGAGTATTATTGGGTGTTTTCTTTTAAAAATATTTTGTTCTAGTTAATTGCTTCGATTTTATTCACTCCTTTTGAAATTAGGGTTCGTCCCAGACTTTCTTCAAAGGTTTTCCTAACTTCTCAGTGATTAAACTAAATGTTCTTCATTATCTTGACTGGTTCTCATGTATATTGTTCAACCCTAGATGTTTCTATTTGTCATATTGATTTCTTCAATTTGGTTTCGTTATTATATTGATTTCTTCAATTTGGTTTCGTTATTATATTGATTTCTGTGAACCAGTCTTATTAACTAATTCTATTCAGAGATTCGAATGTTTTCCCCCGTTAAAATCAATATTCGTTGGGGCTTTTTTACTTAGCTGATTTCTATTTATGGATTCGAATAATTCTTTCCTATAAAATAAGTATTCTTTGAGATGTTTTTTACTGATTCAAATGACTATCCTGTTAAAATTAGTATTTGCTGAGATTTTCACTTGTTCCCTTATTTGTGACCTTAATTGATTATACTTGCCTTAATTAATTATCAGTACGGTTTGGGATTTTACCAACTCCTTATATGGTATGATTTCTTACCTTAATTGAGTCCCAGTTGTGATCGTTAACTGACTCTCCCCAATTAAAGGAGTCCTTTCCGGATTTCTCAATTGGAATTGATTCCCTAATTGGTTGATTGCTCTTAATTGATTGAACTGTGATTCTCTTTACCTTATTTGTTTTGCTCCCTAAGTGCTATATATACACTCTCATCCTGCTTCTTAAGGACATGGACAAGAGTTCAAACACACACACACACACACAAAAACTTTCTATCATCTCTCTTTCTGCTACTTGTATTCATTGCTTGTTTAGCCGGCTGAAAGCCAAGGCTAGACTGTCAAATCCTGGATACTTCACCTTCTGTCTTTGCTTCCTTAACTGGTATGTTCCTGCTTCTAATGCCATTCATTCTACTATGAAGATTAAATCTATATGATTCTCTGGGGCTCTATTCATGTTAATATCCATGTCTTTTCTGCATTAGACTAACTGCTTATGTACCTTATGTTATATTCTTTCTTGTTTACTGTTTGATCGGTATGTTTATGTCACGACCCGATTTTTCCCTCCGAAGGTATCGTGATGACACCTAGTCTCTACGACTAGGTGAGCCTAATTGCGGAAACACATATTAAATAAAAGCAATAAAGATAAAGACGAAATAAGTGAGTCTACAATAAAACATCGCCACTTGGCGCATACAAAATACAACTTTTCCCAAAAACCCGGAAGATCACTTTAGTCACAAGCTCTGTCTCAAATAGCTCTATACAACAAGAGGGAATTTACGTGAAAAAAATAAATCTATTTAAATCTGGAGCGGAAGGTGACGCAAAGGACTCTGCGGACGCGGCAGAATTACCTTTCGGTCTCCTAACAGCTGCTGCTCGGACCCCTAGCCACGAAAATGAGCGCTGGTACCTAGATCTACACAGGAAAAACATGTGCAGGAAAGGGCATGAGTACACCACAAATTGGTACCCAGTAAGTGCCAAGTCTAACCCCAGTCGAGTAGTGACGAGGTCAGGTTAAGGCTCTACTGGATTTCTATAGTAAAACAATATATAAAAAAATGTGAACAGAGAGATATAATAAGCTGAGGCAAATCAGTAGCAACAATGATCAAAAGGAAATAATAACAGGGAGCCCTCGACTCAGCACAACATAAATCACAGTAATAAGTATGCAATGCAGTACAAGGGGAAAGCTCCCGGAATCTCGTCCGTAGTCCCAATTTAAATATGCAATGCAGTACAAATACAGGATATAATTTTTATTTAAAACAGTTCTGGGAAAATCACAGGAAAAAATATGGGTAAAATTACCTAAACATGTAGTAATAGCTAGGGAAAATTCAAGTAGAATAGGTAGACATGCTATTTCCTAATCCAAACTACATAGTCGATACAAGAATCAGTGAAATAGGAGTGAAATGGTTTAAGTCATGGAGGAAAAATAGAATTTTTTTGCAACAATGGCCCGTGTACGTACTCGTCACCTCACGCACACGGCTCCCAATCAACATAAACAGTATTAAAGATAGCCTAGGGGAAGTCCCCAACACAGAGTTAGGCAAGCCACTTACCTCGACTACACTACTCAACTCGAAACCACGCCCTTTCCACGAGTATCCGACTCCGAATATCCCAAATCTATTCAATTCGATTGCATAATGTAAATATCACTCGAAGGAATCAAAATAGCTAATAAGTTCGAGGCTAATACGCGAATTTAGGAAAATCGCCTAAAAAGTCCCCTGGGCCCACGTCTCGAAAATGAGTGAAAGTTACAAATTTAGAACACCCATTCACTCACGAACTCACTCAAACAAGAATCATCGAAAATCAACGACAAAATCCTATTAAATTCTCGGATTTTCTAATTAGGAAAACTTCTCCCCATTTGCATGATTTTTCACCTAAATCCCTTAATTGCATGGATGAAATGGCCATAGATTAATGATATAAAAAGGGAATAGGGTTAGTAATCGTTACCTATGAAGCTTATCCTCAAAACTCACCCCAAATCTCCCACACCCGAGCTCCAATTGATTTTTGAAGTTATGAAATTCAAGCCCTCAAATCTGATATAACTGCCTAGCGATTTCCGCACATGCGCCCCTTGGACTGCACCTGCGGAAATTCCATCGCAGGTGCGAAAACCCACTAAATCGCCGAAATTATAACTTTCGTCAATTCAAGCCTAAATCTACTACAGACCTCGAAAGCACATTCCAAACACGCTCCTAACTCCGAAATCACCCAACGGAGCTAACGGAGTCGACGGAATCCAATTCCGGACCCGTCTTCCCACAGTTCCAACTACGGTCTGATGTCTAAAGCTTAAACTCACATAGAAGGACTATGTGTCCAAAAACTCTTTGAATTTCACCACTCAATGCTCCAACAAGTCCCAAAAACAGAAATAGACATGGGGAAAGCAGTTATTAGGGGATCGGGGCGCTAACTCCCAAAACGATCTACCAAGTCGTTTCATTCTCCCCCTCTTAAGAAAATCATTCGTCCTCGAACGAGTATAGAGACATACCTAAAGCTGTGAAAAGATGAGGGTACTGATTGCGCATATCCTGCTCGGTCTCCCAAGTCGCCTCCTCGACCGGCTGAAACCTCCACTGAACCTTTACTGATGCAATATCTTTTGACCTGAGCTTTCTGACCTGTCTATCCAATATAGCTACTAGCTCCTCAACATATGATAAATCCTTGTCCAACTGGACTGAACTGAAATCCAAAACATGAGTCGGGCCACCGTGATTCTTCCGGAGCATGGAGACGTGGAATACCGAATGAACTCCTACTAGGTTGGGAGGCAGGGCTAGCTCATAAGCAACCTCCTCAACACGTCGCAACACCTCAAAAGGGATGATAAATCTCTGACTCAACTTACCCTTCTTCCCGAACCTCATGATGCCCTTCATAGGCGATACCCGAAGCAAAACCCGATCACCAGCCATAAATGTCAAATCACGAACCTTCCGGTCCGCATAACTCTTTTGCCGTGACTGAGCTGCATGAAGTCTCTCCTGAATCACCTTCACCTTGTCCAGGGCGTCCTGGACCAAATCTGTACCCAACAATCGGGCCTCACCCGGCTAAAACCATCTCACTGGGGACCGGAACCGTCTACCATACAAAGCCTCATATGGCGCCATCGGAATGCTGGACTGGTAGCTGTTATCATAAGAAAACTTTGGAAGTGGCAAGTATCGGTCCCATGACCCTCCGGAATCTATCACACAGGCACAGAGCATATCCTCAAGAATCTGAATCGTGCGCTCGGACTGCCCGTCCGTCCTCTTGAGGGTGAAAGGCTGTACTCAACTCTACTCTGGTGCCTAACTTCTGTTGAACGGCCCTCCAGAACCGTGAAGTGAACTGTGTACCTCTGTCTGAAATGATAGATACTGGAATACCGTGGAGGCGAACAATCTCCCTGATATAAATCTCCGCCAACCTCTCGGAGGAGTATGTAGTCAACACCGGAATGAAATGGGCTGACTTAGTCAGCCAATCCACAACCACCCAAAAAGCATCGAACTTCTTCAAAGTTCGAGGAATTCCAACCACGAAGTCCATGGTGATCCGCTCCCACTTCCACTCTGGAAGCTCAATCTGCTGAAGTAACCCTCCCGGTCTCTGATGCTCATATTTGACTTGCCGACAGTTGAGACACTTGGCAACAAACTCCACTATATCCTTTTTCATCCTTCTCCACCAATAGTGCTATCTCAGATCCTGGTACATCTTCGCGGTACCCGGATGAATGGAATACCGCAAGCTATGGGCCTCCTCAAGAATCAAATCCCGAAGCCCATCCACATTGGGCACACAAATCCGACCATGCATCCTCATCACACCGTCATCTCCTATAGTCACATCCCTGGCGTCACCTTGCCAAACCCTGTCCTGAAGAACCAGAAGGTGGGGATCATCATACTGGCGCTCCCGAATGCGGTCATAAAGAGAAGAACGAGCCACCAGACAAGCTAAAACCCGGCAAGGCTCCAAAAGATTAAACCTCACGAACTGGCTGGCTAAGGATTGAATATCTAAGCCTAAGGGCCTCTCAACTGCCGGAAGATATGCCAAACTCCCCAAACTCTCCGCCCGATGACTCAAGGCATCGGCAACCACATTGGCCTTCCTCGGGTGGTATAATATAGTGATGTCATAGTCCTTTAGAAACTCCAACCATCTCCGCTGGTGCAAATTGAGGTCCTTCTTCTTTAATATGTGCTGCAAACTCCGGTGATCAGTGAAAATCTCATAGGGATTACCGTATAAATAATAACGCCATATCTTCAGGGCGTGAACAATCGCTGCCAACTCGAGGTCATGAACTGGATAGTTCTTCTCATGCACCTTCAACTGTTGGGACACGTAGGCAATCACCCTACCGTCCTGCATCAACACCGCTCTGAGGCCAATCCTCGAAGCATCACAATAGACGGTATAGAACCCTGAACCCGTAGGCAATACCAACACTGGAGCTGAAGTCAGGGCCATCTTGAGCTTCTGATAGCTCTCCTCACACTCCTCAGTCCACGTGAACGGAGCACCATTTTGAGTCAACCTGGTCATCGGTGCTGCAATGGATTAAAAACCCTCCACAAAACGGCGATAGTACCCAGCCAAACCAAGGAAACTGCGGATCTCCATAGCTGATGACGGTCTAGGCCAACTATGCACCGCCTCCACCTTCTTCAGATCTACCTTAATCCCATCCCAAGACACTATTTGGCCTAAGAATGCCACTGAGTCAAGCCAGAACTAACATTTAGAAAATTTGGCAAACAATCTCTTCTCCCTCAAAGTCTGAAGCACAGTCCTCAGATGTTGCTCATGATCTTCCCGTGATTGGGAATACACCAGGATGTCGTCAATAAACACAATGATGAATGAATCAAGATAAGGCCGGAACACACTGTGCATCAAATGCATAAAAGCTGCTGGGGGCATTGGTCAGCCCAAATGACATAACAAGGAACTCATAGTGGCCATATCTAGTCATGAAGGCAGTCTTTGGGATATCCGGCTCCCGAATCTTCAACTGATGATAGCCAGAACACAAGTCAATCTTGGAGAATATCCTGGAACCTTGTAGTTAGTCGAATAAATCATCAATGCGAGGCAAAGGATACCTGTTCTTCATGGTGACCTTGTTCAACTGCCGATAATCGATACACATACGGATAAAACCATCTTTTTTCTTCACAAACAATACTGGAGTACCCCAAGGTGATACACTGGGTCTGATGAAACCCTTATCAATCAACTCTTGTAACAGCTCCTTCAACTCCTTCAACTCAGGAGGAGCCATACGGTAAGGAGGGATAGAAATGGGCTGAGTTCCCGACAACAAATCAATGCTAAAATCAATATCTATGTCGGGAGGCATACCCGGAAGATCAGCTGGGAATACATCAGGAAAGTCCCTCACTACTGGAACTGACTCAACTGGAAGAGTATCAACACCGACATCTCTCACATAGGCCTAGTACGCATCACACCCCTTCTCAACCATCCGCTGAGCCTTAAGGAATGAAATGAACCTGCTGGGAGTATTCTCTAAGGTACCTCTCCACTCAAATCTCGGCAAGCCTGGCATAGCCAGCGTCATGGTCTTAGCATGACAATCAAGAATAGCACAATGGGGCAACAACCAGTCCATGCCCAAGATAACATCGAGTCTACCATGCTGAGTAATAATAAATTAGCTCCGGTCTCAAGACCACTAAAAGAAATCAAACACGACCGATATATGCGGTCCAAAACTAGAGAGTCTCTCACAGGAGTAGATACATAGACAGGGGAACTCAAATAATCCCGAGATATCCCCAAATGTGGAGAAAAATAAGAGGACACATATGAATACGTAGAGCCTGGATCAAATAACACTGATGCATCCCTATGGCAGACAGGGATAATACCTATGATGACTGAGTCTGAAGCAAAAAACTCAGAACGGGCTGGAAGGGCATAGTATCTGGCCTGGCCTCCCCCTCTAGGGCGACTTCTACCTCCCCGACCCCCACCTCGAGCTGGCTGAGGAGCTGGAGTGGCAGCTGGGGCTGGAAGAATAGCCGGAGGACCCGGCGGAGCACGTGGGGGCTGATAAGAATGTGGAGGCGCACCCCTCCTGGCCCTGGGGAAATATCTAATCAAGTGACGAGTGTTAACATACTCAAAACAACCCCTCGGAGGACGCTGGGGCTAAGACTGAATAGGAGCTAGCCTGCTGGGCTGGCCAGAAATAGCACCTCGAACTGGAGGCATACTGGATACTGGCGGTGCATAATAGAACTCCTGAGGTCTATGTGGAGCTGGAATATTGCTGGATGCTAGAAGGGCTGAATGAATAGGGCGACCCACAAAGCCCTTACCGTGACGTGCTACTGGTGCACGAGCTCTTGAAAAATGGCCAGTCTCTCGAGACCCCTTGGACTCCCTCTCCTCTCTGTCCCGGACGAACATGCCCTCTATTGTACTGGCAATAGTCACTGCCTGCTGGTAAGTGATATCCATCTCCAACTCCCTAGCCATACTGGTCTGAATACTAGGATGGAGTCCCTCAATGAAGCGGCAAACCCGCTCTCTGACTGTGGCAACCAAGGCTGGAGCATGCCGAGCTAACTCACTGAAATGGACTGCATACTCTGACACAGTCATAGTACCCTAGCGCAACTGCTCAAACTCCACGCGCCAAGCATCCCTGAGGCTCTGAGGGACATACTCTCGCAACAAATCTCTGAAAACTGAGTCCAAGTGAGTGAGGCTGCCTCGTCCGGACTACTCAGCTCATAGGCCCGCCACCACTGATGTACCGCTCCCCTCAGCTGGAAAGCGGTGAAAGAAACCCCACTGGTATCCACAATGCCCATAGTGCGGAGAATACGATGAAACTGCTCAAGAAATCCCAGAGCGTCATATGAAACTAGTCCACTGAAAGTAGGTGGGAGGTACTTCTTGTAGCTCTCGAGTCTGAGCTGCTCAGCCTCAGAAGCCGTTGCCCTAGCATCATGATGAACTGGAGACGCTGGGGGCATAGGAATATACTCCGGGGCCTGATCAACCTGGCCCCTCTGATCAGGAGTGCGGGCTGCGGGAGTCTGTGCCCCTCCCCCGGCCTGAGATGTAGAGGGAGCTATCGGAAATAGCCCAGCCTGCGCTAGAGTACTGAACATGCTCATGAACTGAGCAAAGGTCTCCTGCAAGGCTGGAGCAGCAATAGGGACCTCCTGTGCCGGCTCTCCAGCTGGGGCTGCCATAGGCTCCTCTGCCGCTGCCCTCGGCGGTGCTCGGGCTGCACTGCACGATCGTCCTCTACCCTGGACCCTACCTCTGGCGGCTTTGGCAGGGGTCTCAGGTTCCTGGTCGTCGGTCCTCCCAGTACGGGTCCTCACCCTCTGTGGGAAAGAATAGAATAGAATTTTAGAATTTTTTTTTATGTCAATAACTCGCACGAAAAAAAGAAATCAAAGAAATATGATTGTTCCTAACAGTTACATAGCCTCCCGAAGATAGATACGGACGTCTCCACACCGATCCGCGAGACTCTGATAAACGGGCTTGTGACTTGTGACTCCTATGAACCTATATGATCTGATACCAACTTTTCACGACCCGATTTTTCCCTCCGAAGGTATCGTGATGGCACCTAGTATCTACGACTAGGTAATCCTAATTGCAGAAACACATATTAAATAAAAGCAATAACGAAAAATACGAAATAAGTGAGTCTACAATGAAACATCGCTACTTGGCGCATACAAAATACAACTTTTTCCAAAAACCCGGAAGATCACTTTAGTCACAAGCTCTGTCTCAAAACAGCTCTATACAACGAGAGGGAATTTACGTGAAAAAAAAAGAAATCTATCTAAATATGGAGTGGAAGGTGAAGCGAAGGACTCTGCAGACGCGACAGAATTACCTTTCGGTCTCCTAACAGCTGCTGCTCGGACCCCTAGCCACGAAAATGAGTGCTGGTACCTGGATCTGCACACGAAAAATATGTGCAGGAAAGGGTATGAGTACACCACAAATTGGTACCCAGTAAGTCACAAGCCGTTCCCAGTCGAGTAGTGACGAGGTCAGGTTAAGGCTCTACTCGATTTATATAGTAAAACAATATATATAAAAAATGTGAACGGAGAGATATAATAAGCCGAGGCACATCAGTAGCAACAATGAGCAAAAGAAAATAATAACAGGGAGCCCTCGACTCAGCACATCATATATCACAGTAATAAGTATGCAATGCAGTATGGGGGGAAAGCTCTCGGAATCTCGTCTGTAGTCCCAATTTAAATATGCAATGCAGTACAGGGGAAAAGCTCCCGGAATCTCGTCCGTTGTCCCAATTGAAATATGCTATGCAGTACAGGGGGAAAGCTCCTGGAATCTCGTCCGTAGCCCCAATTTAAATATGCAATACAGTATAGGGGGAAAGCTCCCGGAATCTCGTCCGTAGTCCTAATTTAAATATGCTATGCAATACAAATACATTATATAATTTTTATTTATGACTGTCCAGGGAAAATCACAGGCAAAAATATGGGTAAAACTACCTAAACATGGTACATATAGTAATAGCTAGGGAAAATTCAAATAGAACAGGTAGGCATGCTATTTCCTAATCCAAACCACATAGTCGATAGAAGAATTAGTGAAATAGGAGTGAAATGGTTTAAGTCATGGAGGAAAAATGGTTTTTTTTTTTGCAACAATGGCCTGTTTATGTACTCGTCACCTCACACACACGTCTCCCAATCAACATAAACAGTATTAAAGATAGCCTAGGGGAAGTCCCCAACATAGAGTTAGGCAAGCCACTTACCTCGACTGCGCTACTCAACTCGAAACCACACCCTGGCCACGAGTATCCGACTCCGAATGGCCCAAATCTATTCAATTCAATTGCATAATGTAAATATCACTCTAAGGAATCCAAATAGCTAATAAGTTCGATGCTAATACGCTAATTTAGGAAAATCGCCCAAAAATTCCCCCGGGCCCATGTCTCAGAAACGAGTGAAAGTTATAAATTTAGAACACTCACGAACTCACTTAAACAAGAATCATCAAAAACCGATGACAAAATCCTATTAAATTCTCGAATTTTCTAATTAGGGAAACTTTTCCCCATTTGCATGATTTTTCACCTAAATCCGTTAATTGCATGGAAGAAATGGCCATAGATTAATGATATAAAAAGGGAATAGGGTTAGGAATCGTTACCTATGAAGCTTATCCTCAAAACTCACCCCAAATCGCCCACACCCGAGCTCCAATTAATTTTTGAAGTTATGAAATTCAACCCTCAATTCTGATATAACTGCCCAGCAATTTCCGCACCTGTGCCCCTTGGACCGCACATGCGGTCCTTCACTTGCGTAAATTGCATCGCAGGTGCGAAAACCCACTAAAAGGCCTTGGGCCGCACCTGCGGTCACTTGGCCGCATCTGCGGCTCCGCACCTGCGGAAAGCCGATCGCACCTGCGAGTACTAGGTGATTTGGCCAAGCCCGCACCTGCGAGCCCCTCGTACGCACCTGCGGAAGTCCATCGCAGGTGCGAGACACTAGAACCAGCAATGGTTCAGCTGTTCGTCCAAGTTCTAAATTCACCCGTCGAGCATCTGGAACATCTCCCAGGCCCCCCATGCCACAACCAAACTTACCAACCAGTTCTAATACCTTATCCAAACTTAGTAGAGCCTCCAAAACACATCACATAACACCAAAATCACCAATTATACATGGATTCACGCCTAAGGACTTATGAAATTTCCAAACTTTACAACCGATGCCTAAACACCTCAAAACTAGTCCGAATGAACTAAAATTTTACACAAAGGTCACAAATGATACAACGGACCTATATCCACTCTCGGAATTCCATTCCGATCCCGATATCAAAATTTCACCTATCGGCCGAAATCGCCGAAATTCTATCTTTTGCCAATTCAAGCCTAAATCTACTACAAACCTCGAAAGCATATTCCAAACATGCTCCTAACTCTGAAATCACCCAACGGAGCTAACGTAGTCGTTGGAATATCATTCCGGACCCGTCTTCCCATAGTTCCAACTACGGTACAATTTCTAAAGCTTAAACTTACATAGAAGGACTATGTGTCCAAAAACTCTTCGAATTTCACCACTCAATGCTCCAAGAAGTCCCAAAAATAGAAATAGACATGGGGAAAGCAGTTATTAGGGGATCAGGGTGCTAACTCCCAAAACGACCTACCGAGTCGTTACATTAAGTTCACGCTTTCTTGTTTATTGCTTTAATCAACATGTTTACTTTAGTTTAAGTACTCCCATCTTTCCTGTTTACTTCCTTCAACCAGCATGCTTACTTTTGTGTCTCAGACTCCTATCTAATTTACTTCAATTGGCATGACTAATTCTGTGTAGTTAGACTCCTGTCTTTAGCATGACCATTCCTACACTTAGTTTCTGTGTTTTACTATCTATTGTTGTTACTTAACATGACTACTTTAGCATTAAGCCTGGCTGTTAGACCTATGTTCTTCCTGCCTAGACTCCAGGTCAGCATGTTATTGTGAATTTGGTTGTTGTAGAAACCCTTGCCTATTCCATATATCTATTACTCAGTATGCTTTCACTCTTATCCTGTTCTTGTGTGTTTCTGATTCTTGTGTCCCCGACCCCTACTCCTTTTTTGTAACTGTTTGTACACCTAGAACTAGTTGACAAACTGAAGATGAATCTAGGCAATGTGATATTTTTATGTCCATGTTGTTGTTTGCTGAACCTTCTTTTCCTTCAAAAGGTTTTTTCAACATGTCTTTCTTTACTATTAATATATTTTTCCCAATATGTGTCCATTCTTAAAGTATTTTTTACTCCTAAATGTTTTAATCCTCTACTGCAGTTTAAAAGTTATTCCAACTATGTCAAGAACTCTCACTCCTGCTCTTAGATTACTTAAGTTCTGCCCCTTCAGTGTGTATACTGCCTAGGAATCCATTCGATTCCTCCGAACTCTGGCACACTGGGGCTGGCCTTTTCCACACTGCACATAATCACTTATCTATTCAAAGGATCTTGGTGTGAGCATTGCATGGGATCCCTGAGGTCCTTGGGGAACTTTGACACACTAGGACACCCTATTGGCTATGAGACTTTGGTATCCTGGACTGTTTTGAAGGCCTGGTATTTCCAGGTTCACTTTGGGCCTATCTCAGGCTCCCTATAGCATAACTTAAATTTATTATATAATTTATTTATTTATGGTCTGTAATAATACCTTTATAAACTGATATTTGGAAAATTAGTAAAGCGGAGGGTTTCGTATATGGATTTTTGTAGGGAGACCGGGTAGAAATCATGCTTTAGGTTTATATTATGTTTGCTTGCATTAGAAATTCTGCCTTTAGGTCTATGTTGTGTTCACTTTCATTAGAAATCATGCTTTAGGATCATATTATGTTATTCACATTAGCAATCATGCTTAGGTTTATATCATGTTTACCATGCTTTTAGATCACCTAGTATACTAGGCAATGTTATAGGCTCATTACTTTATTTGTTACGGAATTCCGCTTCTGCATAATCATGATCACCTAGAAATCCTGTTATTAAGTTACCATTGCAATTCTGCTTAATAAAAAGGTCCATCCTTGGTGTGCATTATAAATCCTACTTTAGGACTATGTTTGTATCATGTCTACATCGCCTAAGTCAATAACCATCATGTCTATACGAATGTTTAAAAGCAATTTCAGCACTAGACAAACATGTTTATAGTATGTATTAGAACTCAAACTGTTTGTTTTCCTTTAGTAAATTTCCAGAATTCTATTTGCATTTTAGACAACATATTATAGGGTATCCCTGAACCACGCCTAGGCAAGCTTATAGGTAATTAAGGCCTTACAAAATTGTAAAACTATGTTTTGTTTCTTTGTGACTGCCCAGATTCAACAGGTTCTAAAATCAGCAGGCAAACTGATTAGTTCTTTACTGCTTCACCTTAACATAATGCTGCACATTCTCTGTTTGTCATGCTCACTTAGATATCATGTTCTAGGACCTTTTCTGAAACATCTGAAATCTTGATGTTTGAGACGTGCTAATTGTTTGTTTATTTGTGGAGGTAAACATGGGCCCTTAGTTGTTTTCTTGCTTGATATTCATGTTTGTTTCTATGTTGTCGCTTAGATTTTCCTTTTTAAACAAAGGAAAGTCTAGAACTGCCTAAAAATAGAGGTCCTAAACACCTCCAGGACCACAAGGAAGGGACGGGTAATGCACGCTTATAGTTCGTTTAATTAAAACCGCTAAGGGGAGGGTAATCGGGTAGTAAAAGTATATGATGATCTGTGTGCTAATGTCACGTGTAACCCCACTAGTTGCGGAAGGATTACCGGGCATTGTAATATGATCTTATAGGCTAATAACTTAGGACTCCCCTATCTTATTTACATATCTGTGCTTAGACTGCTTACATTTTAAACTCCTTTTATCTTACTTACATATGTGTGCTTAGACTGCTTATCTGTTAAATGACTAATTTACTAAGTAAATTTGGCCGGGACCCACCATTGTGGACCTCGAGGGGTGCCTAACACCTTCCCCTCAAGGTAATTTCAAGACCTTACCCAATCTCTGGTAACGTAGACTGGTTTCATGAATTACTTGCATTAGGTTCCCTAACGCACCATAAATCCGTTAGGTGGCGACTTTTCACTTTCCATACCCCTATCCCAAAAGGAAGGGAGTTGTTCCAAATGAATGTCGAAAGTCGATTCCGTGAGGAAAACATGGGGCACAACAACCGAGTGTAGTAGCTCCCCGGGTTGGTGGATCATTGGTGCGTGCCTCTGACAGTCATCGCATTTTCGCAGAAAGTCCTTTGCATCTTTCTCCATATCGATCCAGTAATATCCTGCTCTGGTTATCTTACGAACCAACAATTATTCCCCTAAATGGTTTCTGCAGGTGCCCTCGTGAACTATCCTCAAAACATATTCGTTGTCTCTCGACCCCAAGCATATGGCGAGTGGGCCATCAAATGTTCTTCTGAATAGAGTATCTTCGGACATGCTAAACCTGCTTGCCTTCGTGCACAGAGCTCTCGATTCTTTGGTATTCGAGGGAAATTTCCCAGTCTTCAAATAGTTTATATACTTGTTTCTCCAGTCTCAAGTTAAAGTTGTTGAGTTTATCTCGGCATGGCCTTCTTCCACTACTGATTTCATTAGTTGTACGACCGTTCCCGAGCTAAATTCATCATTATCAACCGACGATCCCAAGTTAGCTACAGCATCAACTTCGTTATTTTGATCCTGGGTTTGCAGGGTCCATTCCATGAATCGATGTAGCGTTACCTGTAGTTTATCCATGTGTCTTTGCATTCGTTCCTCTTTCACTTCGAATGTCCCATTGACTTGATTTACCACTAGGAGGGAGTCACATTTAGCTTCGATCACTTCGGACCCCAGGCTTTTAGCCAATTCGATACCTGCAATCGTGGCCTTATACTCGGCCTCATTGTTACTCAATTTCACAGTTCTAATAGATTTCCAAACTACGTTACCCGTAGGAGGCTTCAACACAATGCCGAGCCCAGACCCCTTTGCTTTCGAGGCACCATCCATAAAGAGGGTCCAGATTCCCGAGGAGGTCCCCAAGGTTAACAAAAATTCCCTTTCGACTTCGGGTATTAAGGACTGCGTGAAGTCGGCCACAAAGTCTGCCAAAATGTTAGATTAGATGGCAGTTCAGGGTCGATATTCGATATTGTACCTCTACTTTCCACAGCCCATTTGGCCAATTTTCCCGAGAGCTCGGGTTTGTGCATTATGTTCCTTAACGGGTAAGTAATTACGATGAACATGGGATGGCATTGAAAATATGGCTTTAACTTCCTGGAGGCAATTAGCGAAGCGAGCGCCAATTTCTCGAGATGAGGGTACCTTGTTCTCCTGGGTCCATCCGGATTTGGTTGTACCCAGAATAGGCATCGAGAAAGTTGAGTATCTCATGGCCGGATGTCCCATTAATCATGCGATCAATGTTAGGCAAAAGAAATGGGTCTTTAGGGCATGCCTTGTTCAACTTATTGTAATCTATGCACATTCTTAATTTATTTCCCTTTTTAGGCACTACCACTACGTTAGCTAACTAATCTGGGTACCTAACTTCCCGAATGAAACCTATTTTAAGAAGTGATGTTTTATACTTCAATTCTACACAAGAGGGGAGGGGGTGATTTGTGTGGTGTCCAATTTTCACATGCACTGATTATAGAAGGACCTGATTCTTCTATATGTTCCTTATACTATTGTTGCGAAAATAGTAAATGCGGAAAGAAAAGAACACAAGTATTTTTACGTGGAAAACACCTGGCTCAAAAGGTGAAAAACCAAGACCTACTACTCAGTACGATTTTCCTCAACACTTCACTAAATCACTGAGCCAAAACGCCATTTACAAAACTCTTTGTACACCTAATGATTACCTCCAATCCCGTTGTGGCAACCAACCTCTAATTGTTGCGACAACTTCAAGTTATCTCTAACTTGAATATTCAGAGTACCTAATACAATAGCCTCTAGATAAAGCAAAAAGGTACAACTTGAAAAGCCCTACTATAATTGAACTAGAATAAAAGACAGACACTTGGAACATGTTCTTCTATCTGGTTCATGTAGCTTCATGTTTTCACACTTGAATCACACAATAATTGTTTGCAAAATGCCTTGGAGTTTTACTCTCAACTCACGTTTAACTTCAACGTTTGTGCGTCTGTGTACAATGAGAACATCCTGCAATTTATAGAGTTAGTAGAATAGGATATAACTAGAGTTCTAATGCTATAGTCTTCCATGTTAGAAAAGTTTTAGTTATCTTCAGCTTGTAACTCCTCCCTTATCTAGGATAGAGTTCTCTCGAGTAAGGAGTCATTTTCCTTATTACTTATGCAACCTTTTTGTTCAGGAGATATCATATATAAACACTTAAGATTATCTCCTACGTGCATCCTTTATGCTCGAATCTGCCCGTGTCTGTGTACACTGTGTATGGACCTGGTTCATTCTTAATTTCCTTTGTCAAACATAAAAACAAACTTCGCTTGGGCCCCCTTTTTGATGATGACAAACTTTGTTCTTTTGATAAGCATAGGCCCTGTGTCAACTCAGCTCAAAATCAACACAGTGTTAGAACACTTTCCTTTTTAAAATCACTAAACATCAAGGACCAGGTTCATTAGGTTATAAACATCACAGTCCAAAGTAAATAAGAACAACCTATCTTCCCCTTTTTGACATCATGGAAAAGTTGCATAATTATGTTAGATAACCAGATTTTAATAGAAATTACTCATCGGTACTAGGGCTACTTCAAATGCAATCATGAAGTCAAGCATCATTTATCAATCTAATGATATTAGCCATTTAAGAAGCATAAACAAACAGTTAGAGCACAAAAACAGTTGATTATCATTGATACTAATCATCCACAAAGCATAAAGAGAAATAAAAATGATGGATCATGAGCAAAAAGATAAAAAAGAAATCTCATCCGCGTCACTGGTTTGTCTAACTAGGCTAGGAAAGATTTAAGGCTGGGAAGGACCAGGTTCTTGGTTTTTGGCTTGGAGCAGTTTCAGCATATCATGAAGAATGCCATCATTCTTCTCCTTCTCTTTTGCAAGCTCAGCTCTGAGAGCATCTCTCTCAATTTCTACTTCTGCCAACCTCTTCTTCAGCCTTTCGATTTCAGCATCCTTAGCCCTACTTTCATGCACCAAAGCTCACATTTTGATGTTCACATGTATCTTTTTGGATGAACCAGGTTCTTTGGGAGTGGTGTGGACTTTATAGTCACAAGGAGTCAGAGTGTTTGCCCCAAAGTGATCCTTACTTGTACCAACTTCCCATTTCTTGATGGGTACCTTGAAGTGTGCAAGTACAACCATGAGAATGAAACCATAGGGTATGTCATGAGTTTTGGTGCTTTTTAGAACCCTATCAAGAAGCTGGATGATAAATCCAGGCCAATTGATTTGCCTCCCATTTTCCAGACATTCCATAAGGATCAGGTCCATGAATGTGGAAATGTGCCTCCTTTCCTGCCTAGGAAGCACAATATTGTTAACAAATTTGAACAACACTTTGTGGGGTGGCTTCTTATCACTTTTGTATATGGACTTGGGCTCTATCTCTTCTTCATTGTCAACAAACTTTCTTGTAATGGCAAGGGCAGTAGAAAGATTCTCTAGACTTGGCCATTTGAGTTTCTTGTAATCATTGTACCCTGCAGCAGGTACACCTAAGGTCTTTCCCAGTTCCTTGTCATCAAAACTCACTATCACCCCCTTCACCACACTGGTGACTTTACCTTTTTTCATCTCACAATTTTCCATAAACTCCACAATCTCAGTTCTGGCGAGCTTTCCATTCATCTGAAGGACCATGTCTTTCTAACCCTGCAGTTGTAATTTTTACAACAACATCACCATGCCTTCCTCCTCCAAGTTCCTAAGTAGTCTACCTCTTAAGATGATTCTTTTCCCAAACTTAACCATCTTGTCCTTCTCTCCATCAGATTCTTCTTCTTCTTCTTCTTCTTCTTCTTCTTCTTATTCTTCTTCTTCTTCTTCTTCTTCTTCTTCTTCTTCACATTCTTCTTCTTCCACTACTTTCACTTTTTTGGACTTCAAGGAAGGCCTGGTTCTTTTAGCCAAGGTAGAGGGTCCTGCAGACTTTTCTTTGAAACAGACTTTTTTGTGGAAGTCTTGATCTATTTTTCCTTTGAGTCACAACCTCCACTTTTCCTGCCTCGTCTTCATCACGAAGAACCAGTTCCATCTCCTCAATTTCATCTGCCTGAACAAGCTCAAACACCTTCTTCTTTCCCTTAGCAGCAACTTTTCTCTTACTTTTCTAGGGCCTTTTCTATTTCAGCCTCACTCTGCTTTTTGTGACTACTTGTATCTCTTCCTCTTCTAAGAAGAGTCTCTGCAGGGTCCATCCGGATTTGGATGTACCCGGAATAGGCATCGAGAAAGCTGAGTATCTCGTGACCGGTTGTCGCATCGATCATGCGATCTATGTTAGGCAAAGGAAATGGGTCTTTAGGGCATGACTTGTTTAACTTATTGTAAACTATGAACATTCTTAATTTATTTCTCTTTTTAGGCACTACCACTACATTAGCTAACCAATCCAGGTACTTAACTTCCTGAATGGAACCTATTTTAAGGAGTGATGTTTTATACTACAATACCACATAAGAGGGGGGAGGGTTATTTGTGTGGTGTCTAATTTTTGCATGAACTTATTATAGAAGGACTTGGTTCTTCTGTGTGTTCCTCATATTACTGTGGTGGAAATAATAAATGTAGAAAGTAAAGAACACAAGTATTTTTACGTGAAAAACACCCTGCTCAAAAGGTGAAAAATCACGACCTACTACTCAGTAGGATTTTCCTCAACACTTCACTAAATCACTGAGCCAAAACAACATTTACAAAACTCTTTGTACACCTAAGGATTACCTCTAATCCCGTTGTGGAAACCAACCTCTAACTGTTGTGACAACTTCAAGTTAACTCTAACTTGAATACTCAAAGTACTTAATATAATTGCCTCTAGATAAGGCTGAAAGGTACAACTTGAAAAGCCCTACTACAATTGAACTAGAATAAAAGGTAGACACTTGGAATTGGTTCTTCTATCTGGTTCATGTAGCTTCAGGTTCGCACACTTGAATCACAAAAGAATTGTTTGCAAAATGCCTTGCTATTTTTCTCTCAACTCACGTTTAACTTCAGCGTTTGTGCGTCCCCGTACAATGAGAACATCCTACAATTTATAGAGTTAGTAGAATAGGAAATTACTAGAATTCTAATGCTATACTCTTCCATGGTGGAAGAGTTATAGTTATGTTCAACTTCTAACTCTTCCCTTATCTAGGATAGAGTTCTCTCGAGTAAGGAGTCCTTCTCCTTATTACTTATGCAACTTTTTTGTTCAGGAGATATCAGATATAACCACTTAAGCTTATCTCCTTCACGTGCATCTCTTATGCTCGTGTCTGTGTACACTGTGTATGGACCTGGTTCATGTTTAAGTTCCTTTGTCAAACATCAAAACAAACTTCACTTGGGCCAACAAGGAGTTTGGGTACCTCATCTTTGATGAACGCATGCTTGACTTTGGACTGAGGCCTCCTCTTCTTTTTAACCGGGTGGAACTTTGGATCCAAGCTCAACTTGTGAGTAGTTATTTTCGATGAGATCCCTTGTCATGTCAAGATGGGACCAAGCAAAACAATCTATGTAAGTTATAAGTAATTAAATGAATTTTTTCTTGAGCTCGGGAGTTAACCCCGTGCCTAGGTATACGTTCTGATCGGGCAAGTGTTTGATCAATATAACTTGCTCCAGCTCCTCAACTGTTGACTTGGCAGCATCAGAATCATCATGGGCAATGAAAAACCTGGGAACTCCGTAATCATCATCCTCGCTTGATTTTTGCTTTTCCGGTTCAGATGGGGCAGGTGTCCTTTATTGCTATTTAGTTTATTCCTTTCAAACTAACGTTGGGTTCTTTGATATCGAGAGGGCGGACACCGGGATCACCTCATCGACGCGAACATTTCTTTTACGGCCGGCTGCTCTCCCTAAACTATTTTGATCCCTCATGGTGTGGGGAAATTTAATGCATGGTGAAGAGTCGAGGGTATTTCCCTCATGTTGTGAATCCACGACCTTTCAAATAGAGCGTTGTACCTCATATCCCCCGCGATGAAGTAGAACTTTGTCTCCTGAATAGCTCCGGTGGTGTTTACCGGCATGATACTCCCCTCAGTAGTTTCACATGCCATATTGAATCCGTTTAAGACCTGGACCACTGGAACTATTTGGTCTTGTAGACCCAGCTACTCAACGAACCTCATTCTGATGATATTGGCCGAGCCACCTGGATCAATCAACACACACTTAACTCAAAATTTATTTATAAGTACAAAAACTACCAAGGAATCGTTATGTGGCTGCACAATGCATTCGTCGTCTTCATCGTTGAAAGAGAATGTCCCCTCGAGCATGTAATCTCGGGTTCGATTTTCCCTTGTAATGGACACCTTAGTGCGCTTCAGCATTGTCCCCTGTGGGATATCGACTCCACTTATGGTCATGTTGATGACGTGTTGAGGTTCCTCTTGCTCAGTCTGCTTGTCGGAGTCCCTATTCCTGAAGTGACTTTTAGCTTGTTTAGTTAGAAACTCCCGGAGGTGTCTGTTATTGAATAATCGGGCTACTTCTTCTCTCAGTTGTCGGCAGTATTTGGTCCTGTGACCGTAGGTTCCATGATACTTACACATTAGGTTGTGGTCTCTTTGGGCAGGATCGGACTGCAATGGCCGAGGCCACTTAGCATCTTCGCTGCGTATGATGGCTGATACAATGCCGACAATATCGACGCTGAAGTTGTACTCCGATAACCTTGGTGCCTTCTTAGACCCGGTTATTCTGTTGAAACCTTTTTTTCTCGTGAGTCCCCGGTTATTATAACCTCAATCACTTATTTTTTCTTTCCTTGTTAGGTTACGTCTCGATCCACTGCCCCTTCGATCTATGCTATACAGTTGGTACCGATCTCTACTCGGTCTTGGTTCATGATCGATGACTCTTTTAGACCTTTCATTAGTTCTAATGGGATATACGGACCTAGAGGGGGCCCCGAGCTGATCATCCTCCACTCTGATTTTCTATTGGTACCTGTTATGGACGTCAGCCCAAGTTACCGTCGGGTACTCTATCAAATTCAGTTTCAGTTTCTATGAAGCCAAAGAGATCTGGGGGTTGAGTCCTTGAGTGAATGCTTGAACATCCCAATCGTCCGCAACTGGGGGAAAATCCATCCTTCCCATTTGAAACCTCGACACGAACTCCCTTGGCATTTTGTTATCTCTCTGCTTGACTTTGAAGAGGTATGATTTTCTGGTCTCGGCTTTGATGGCCCCGACATGAGATTTTATGAAGGCATAACAAGCATGTCAAACAAATCAATGGAATATGGGGCAGGTTGTGGATCTTTGCTCATTTAGAAAGGGTTTCCCTGAACTTTTTCAGGAGAACTGATTCAATTTTGTCATCTTCCAAGTCATTTCCCTTGATGGCACACGTGTGTGAGGTCACGTGTTTATTCGGATCCATGGTCCCATTATACTTTGGAATTTTGGGCATACGGAACTTCTGCGGGATCGGTTTGACGAACTTCTTGGAATCTAAGCCTTTCAATATCATGGTTGCTCCTGGGATTTGATCAACCCTGGAGTTACAGGTCTCCACTTTTTTGTCGTTGGCTTTGATTTTCTTTTCTCTTGATTCCACCCGTTTTGTTAGTTCCTCAAGCATTTTTATTATCTCGGGGTTGGTTCCGGGTTCAACTTCACCCGGCCTTTCTGTGGCCGGTTCATTTCTGCGTGTATTTTCCCGAGATAGTTCGGGCTCAACTCTGCTGGGGTTGTGGCTTTGGTTTTGCAATTGGGCTACCGTTGCTTGTTGAGCCTGTAACTTTTCAAAGATCACTCGAAAATTGATCCCATCACCTTCACCGATGTGTGTACTCTGGGCCATCGATCGGGCCCCCCCGGGAATGCTATTTTCGGGGTTGGTAGGCAAGTTTGCGTCGATAGTTACATGTGAGTTATCATTGATCGGATCCACGATTGGAACTCCCTTAGGGTGAACAAGGGGAACCGCATTGCAATGTACTACATTGTTGTTCTCGTCCTTGTGGCCAAACTCGGCACCAACGTTCAAAGGAGCCGATTGAGAGTTCAAAACTTTTAATTTGACCGGAAATTAAAATCTCAAAGAATAAGTGTAAAATAGAGTGTGGTATGGAAATTCTTATCAAATTAGCACTATTATACCTAGACCTACGGTGTGCGCCAAACTTTTTACCCTAAAAACGGATAACAATTAAATTTGTATGTGGTTTTAAGGATACGCGAATTAATTCAATACAAATGATAAACGTTGTTAGATTAATCAAGTAAAAGACGTAATAAGTTGTCTAAGGAGAATGATTCTCGACTCAATAACGCCTTAACGAAGTGCATGCCTTCAGTCTCGGGCTCACACTAATGAATAATTGATGAACAAAAGTAAGAATTTTGGATAACAGAGAGAATAAGAGTATATTGCCTTGATATGTGAGTTACAATGTGTTTAATGAATAATTAGTTTCCCCTTTATAGAGTAGGGGATTTTCACCCTAAGTAAAATTCTAAAAAAGGATAAAAAATTTTATACTAATCAGTGATTCACTGTTGATACGGGCCGAGATTTACACCGTGACATCCGGTTGGGCACGGATGTCACGGCTCTTTGTTAGTCGTGTTCGGCCGCTTGGTAATGCTCTCCGAAGTTGAGGGACTCGAATCGGACCCGGAAGATGTGGCCCCGATACTTCCGAGGGTAGATGTTATGCTCGATCCCCGATGCGAGAGGCTTTCCGCCCAGACCCCAATCCCTTATATTCAAGTTCTAGTCCCGTTTGTCTTACTAGAAAATCGAGATGTTCAATGGACTCGATTTTACCCTGTACAACGATTAACACAATTTAACTTCATATAGCAATTTGTTTTATTTAAGAATTATTGTATCATACTTGCAATGAAAAGTTATCAGTTGTTTTATTCATTGTAATTTAATGGGGCAAAATATTTATGTATTATCAGTACTAAGGGTGTCAATGGATATGTAAAAACCGACTGAACCGTACCGTACCGAACCGAACCGATTTTCAGGTCTCTTTTAATTAAATCGTAGTTTTTTATATAAATCTATAATCGTACCGAGAATTAGGAGTATGTTTTTTATTTTGTGAAAGTAAACTGGAAAAATATCGACCTGTACCGAATAAATTTACATGTGAAAAATATATTTATATATTAAGCTCAAAAATAATAAAGCATTAAATTTTTCTTTGGAATTATGAAAACGGTTACAAGCCAACAAGTAATTAAAGTCAAAATACAAATTTCCAAACCTATTGTGCTACTCTTATTGAAACTAAATTATTTCCAGCATATTTACTAACAAGCCACAAGGTATTCTAGCGATTATGACTAGCAAACTACAAAGTATTGAACATGTTTCCTTTCGTATTATTAAGATTTCTTTTTAATATTTAATTTTCTATGGACTTTATTCTAGAGATGTACCCGTGTGATGCACGACCCAATTGTTGCTTCTTTTTTCTTCTTCTTCTTGTTTTCTTCCTTTTAATATTTCTTGGTCTATTTCTAATTACACACTTTCTACGCCTTTAAGGAAAGAAGAAAGAGAATAGACTTTTGCATAATAACGTATAGAACCACGATTACATGTAGTGTTATTTATCTTTTGCATTATGTGCATTTCAATTTTTCTGGAATCATATTACTATACCAATCACTTTGAAACACTTGTCGAGTTTAATATTATTTTATTATATAAAAGAGAGAAGAGGAGGTTGACCAAGGGCATAATGGTTATTTCTATATTAGTGCATTATTTGTTTGTATACTAGGCTCAAAAGTTTGGTTGTGAGTTCTAAATAACAGGAAAAATCAAAACTAACTTGGACATAAGCTATTAAATTCTTTAGGTTGATCCCACTTTCCATTCAACCTTACCTATCTTCATTTAATGCATTACTTGATTGTTATTATTATTATTATTATTATTTTCAATAAGTACTTTTAACAAGAAAAATTATCTTTTTAATAATTTTATAATTCAAATATTCACCTAATTAAAAATACTAAGGTCACATACAATTATATATGACAATTCTATTATCTCCTTAAGAAATATTATTTCATTTATTTTATTTATTAACTATTCAGGTAAAGAATATTCCATTAAAAAAAGAATTAGTGATAAAGTATGTAGATTTACATTCAAATGTTATTATATCATTATCAATTGATATCATTTTATACAAAGTTCTCATTAAATTGCAATTTCAATTGGAATACTTTATAAAATTTGGAAAAAAATATTTAAGAATAAAATATAGTTTCATGTCCCCTTCTTTATTATAAAATATTAAAAATTTGTTCAAATTGTATAATAAGTATCCCCTCTCTAAAATATGAGTTAAGAATCACCAAAGTAAAAATTAAGAAAATTAATTTGTGGAATGTTTTTCATTTATAAATCATTATATATTAGGAACTATGTGAAGTATCGTCATATATGATTATACTTCTTCCTCTATGATCGAAGTTAATTGAGTACATACTCTATTCAATAAGAATTTAAAATTATATAAATTTCAAAATAATAAATATACAATTAATTATTTTTAAAAAATTCTCAACAAAATACTACTATTGTGATGAAAATTGCATTATACCCTAAATAGTATCTCAATCATATCAAATGAAACTAGAAAAAACTACAATATTTAAATTTAAGGTCAATTTGATTATTATTTAGAGTGATCGAGATATCTATTTATTTATAATATTATGTCATTCAACTAGAACAAAATACAAATTTTTTTGTTAAATTCTTAATAATTAAAATCACGATTATTATTTCAAAGAACCAAAAAATACCTTTTCATCAACTATTTGGGAATAATATTAATATATTTTATTATTCCAATTTTGATTAGTATAAAAAGAAAAAAATAATACCTTAACACAACTAAAAATACTAAACGAGTTTAAACAATGAGAAAAATATATGACGACTTATTTTTCAACTGAATTTTTTTATTATTTAATACTAATTAATTTAAGACTTAGTGGTGCAAATTTTTTTAAAAATAAAAAAATATAGACCCTACGTAGAAATAATTTAAATTCTACTTAAAAATTATTTAATCATTGTATAATAAAATATTAAACTCGACAAGTGTTTCAAAGTGATTGGTATAGTAATATGATTCCAGAAAAATTGAAATGCACATAATGCAAAAGATAAATAACAATACACATAATCATGGTTCTATACATTATTACACAAAAGTCTATTCTCTTTCTTCTTTCCTTAAAGGCGTAGAAAGTGTGTAATTAGCAATAGACCAAGAAATATTAAAAGGAAGAAAACAAGAAGAAGAAGAAAAGGCAACAATTGGGTCGTGCATCGCACATGTATATCATCTAGTATTAGTGTATATATATATATATATATCACACAAGTGGAAAGATGTTACCAAGCCGGGTCTCAAGAATAAAGTCCATAGAAGATTAAATGTTTAAGAAAATATAAATAATACAAAAGGAAACATGTTCAATACTTTGTAATTTGCTAGTCATAATCGCTAGAATACCTTGTGTCTTGTTAATAAATATGCTCGAAGTAATTTAGTTTCAATAAGAGTAGAACAATAGGTTTGGAAATTTGTATTTTGACTTTAATTACTTGTTGGCTTGTAACCGTTTTCATAATTCCAAAGAAAAATTTAATGCTTTATTATTTTTGAGCTTAATATATAAATATATTTTTCACATGTAAATTTATTCGGTACATGTCGATATTTTTTTCAGTTTACTTTCACAAAATAGAAAAGATACCCCTAATTCTCGGTACGATTATAGATTTATATAAAAACCTACGGTTTAATTAAAAGAGACCTGAAAATCGGTTCGGTTTTTACATACCCATTGACACCCTTAGTACTGATAATACATAAATTTTTTGCACCATTAAATTACAATGAATAAAACAACTGATAACTTTTCATTGCAAGTCTGATACAATAATTCTTAAATAAAAAAAATTGATATATGAAGTTAAATTGTTTTAATAGTTGTATACGGGTAAAATCGAGTCTGTTGAACATCTCGGTTTTCTTGTAAGACAAACGGGACTAGAACATGAACATAAGGGATTGGGGTCTGGCCGGAAAGCCTCTTGCATCGGGGATCGAGCATAACATCCACCCTCGGAAGTATCAGAGCCACATCTTCCGGGTCCGATTCGAGTCCCTCAAATTTGGAGAGCATTACCAAGTGGCCGAATATGGATAACAAAGAGCCGTGACATCCGTGCCCAACCGGATGTCACGGCGTAAATCTCGGCCCATATCAACAGTGAATCACTGATTAGCATAAATTTTTTTTATCCTTTTTTAGAATTGTACTTAGGGTGAAACTTCCCTACTATATAAAGGGGAAACTAATTGTTCATTAAACACATTGTAACTCACATATCAAGGCAATATACTCTTATTCTCTCTGTTATCCAAAATTCTTACTTTTGTTCATTAATTCTTCATTAGTGTGAGCCCATTATCAAAGGCATGCACTTTGTTAAGCCGTTATTGAGTCGGGAATCATTCTCCTTAGACAACTTATTACTTCTTTTACTTGATTAATCTAACAACATTTATCATTTGTATTGAATTAATCCGCGTATCCTTAAAACCACATACAAATTTAATTGTTATCCATTTTTTAGGGTAAAAAGTTTGGCGCTCACCGTGGGTCTAGGTAACCTCCGACTTTCAGTGGTGTCGAGGGAGAGGATGCCCAGGGTTTCTTGGACAAGTGTCAGAGGATTCTTCGTACAATGAGTGTTTTGGAGACTAGTGGGGTCTCGTTCACTAATTTCCAGTTCTCAAGAGCTGCCTTTACTTGGTGGGAGGCTTATGAGAGGTGTAGTCCTGTTGGTGCGGTGCCCTTTACCTGGAAGCAGTTCTCCGCTCTCTTTTTGGAGAATTATGTGCCACATTCACGCAAGGAGGAGCTGTGCAGGAAGTTCGAGCAGTTGCGTCAGGATGATATGACTGTGACACAGTATGAGATAAGATTTTCAGAGCTAGCCTGACATGCTGTTTGGTTGGTTCCTACTACATCCCTCAAAAGGCTATAAAAGGACAAGCGTTAGCGGACTCCTTGGAAGATTACCATACCTGATGATTGGGAGCTAACTGACGAACGACCTGATGAAGATGCAATGGTCATTGAAGTTCAGCCTCCATGGAAGATGTACTTTGATGGTGTTGCACATCGTGGAGGAGCTGGTGCTGGCGTAGTGTTTGTCACTTCTCAAGGTGAAGTTCTGCCCTACTCTTTTACGTTGACGCAACTCTGCTTTAACAACGTTGCTGAGTATCAAGCACTAATACTTGGTCTTGAAATGGCTGTCGAAATGAACCAGTTACCATTGCAAGTCTTTGGTGACTCTCAGTTAGTGGTCAATAAGCTTCTAGGTAGTTACGAAGTCAAGAAGCCTGAACTACGCTCATATCATGATTACGCTAAGAAGTTAATGGGGTGGCTCGGTGATGTGACTATTCAGCATATGCGAAGGAAAGAAAATAATAAGACTGATGCTTTAGCTGCCCTAGCTTCATCATTAACCCTGCCTGATCAAGCGCAAGTTACTACCTGCCAAAAATGGGTAATACCGCTGCCAAATGAGGCCGAAGGTGAAGAAAATGAACTCAAGCATCTTGTCGTTGTTTCTGAAATTGAGAAAGAAGAATGGAGACAACCCATTATCGACTACTTATGCTATGGGATACTCCTAGAAAATCCAAGGAGAAGGACTGAAATCCGTTGTCGTGCACCTCGCTTTCTTTACTACAAAGATACTCTATACAGAAGGTCGTTTGAGGGAGTACTCTTGCAATGCTTAGGGGAAGAAGAAGCACTCCAAGCTTGGACTACGCTCGAAGATGCAAGACTTGTAAATTCCATGCGAATTTTATTCACCAACCTCCTGAAGTTTTGCACCCGACTGTTGCATCCTGGCCGTTTGACGCTAGGGGATTGGATGTTATTGGACCACTGCCAAAGTCCTCTAGTGGACACCTATACATCTTGGCTGCAACTGACTGCTTCTCAAAATGGGCTGAAGCTGTTGCTCTTAAGGAGGTAAAGAAGGAAAATGTTGCAAGTTTCATCTGAGTAAACATAATCTATCACTTTGGCATTCCTCGTTACATAACAACGGATAACAGAAAACCATTCGATAATAGGTTGATGAACAAGGTTTGTGATCTCTTTAGATTCAAATAACGTAACTCTTCGATGTAACGCTGGCGCCAATGGTCTAGCTGAAGCATTCAACAAAATTCTATGCAACTTGCTAAAGAAAGTCGTCTCCAAATCCAAACGAGACTGGAATGACCGTATGGAAGAATATTTATGGGCATATAGGACGACTCACCAAACTCCAACACAAGAGACTCCTTATTCACTCGTTTATGGAGTCGAAGTCGTCTTGTCACTTGAGCGTCAAATACCTTCATTACGACTAGCTATTCAAGAAGGGATCACTGATGATGAAAATTCTCGACTTCGATTAGCAGAGTTGGAGGCTCTTGATGAGAAGAGGCTGGAGGCTCAACAGAGTCTTGAATGTTATCAAGCTCGATTGTCTCGCGCCTTCAATAAAAGAGTTCGCTCGAGGTCCTTTCAAGTAGGAGATCAAGTCCTTTCCATATAAAGACCCATTATTACTTCCCATAAACCTGCAGGGAAGTTCACTTCAAAATGGGATGGGACATATGTCGTACAAGAAGCTTACTCATGGGGCTTACAAGCTGGTTGATGCAGATGACATGAGAATCAGCCCTATAAATGGCAAGTTTCTGAAGAAGTATTATCCTTGAAGTTGCACAGCTCCTCGACGCATGAGCCTAAACTACATGTTCCTACACTCCTAGCCCGCATGAGTCTAAACTGTGTACGGCCCACATAAATAAAAGAAAAAATAAAAAATTACGCTAAGTTGAAAACCTCGAAAGAGGCGGCCTAGGAAAAAGTTAGGACATAAAAAAAACAAAACAAAAAAAACCCATTCTGAACTACGGTATGACTTGGTCCTCTTCACCGAGGTACGTAATCAGCTTAGAGTTCATTCTGAGTTCAGTCGCATGATTTCAAAATATACATAGTGCCCAATCGTCGTTCGAATGAAATACGATGGAATGTAATTCATTCGACCAACACTTGAAAATCGAGCTGAGATACTATTCTTCTGTTAAACTCTGGATCTTATTTGATTTAAAGGGGCAAGCCACTATGGTAAATTTATGTCTTCAATGAAACAATGACAGTCTTTTAGGAGGCTACAAAGTATTTGTATTGAAGCCTGGGGATTCCCTATATCTTCATTTTTGCATAACCTTCAAGTTTATTGGCCTTCATATCCGCTCACTGCCCTAAAAAGGAGGAAGAGTGAAAATCGTGATCTTGAAAGAGAGCATGGATAAGTAAAAGAAATTTCGCCTCAGACGTAAAAAAAAAGGAAGGGGGGGGGGGTCTGTGTCGTACTTTTTTTTTCATGATTTTTGTTGCGAACTGTTAAAGGTGCTCATCTCGAACTTTTAAAGGAATACAAATTTGTAAAGGTTTTCGTTGTGAACTTTAAAGGTGTTTGTCTTGAACTTTTAAAAGCACTCAGATTTTTAAGGTTTTCGTTCCGAACTTTTAGAAGGCGTATGTTTCTAACTTTTAAAGATGCTCGTGGCAAGTTTTAAAGGGTCCTCACTTCCGACTTTTTAAGATTTTTTCACGAGTTTTTTAAGGTGTTCATCACGAGCTTTTAAAGGTCTTCATCGCGTGCTTTTAAAGGTCTTCACCGCGAACTTTTAAAGGTCTTCACTGTGAATTTTTAAAAATCCTGACCATGAGCTTTTAAGGATCTTTGCGCGAACTTTTAAGGGTCTTCGCCACAAATTTTTAAAGGTCATCATTGCGTGCTTTCAAGGGTCTTCTCCACAAACTTTTAAAGGTCTTCATCGCATGCTTTTAAAGGTCTTTGCTGCGAACTTTTAAAGGTCTTCAAGCTTAACGGCCAGCCACATTGAGAGTAATCTCTCCGATATTCGAAGAAGGATGAGTATTCATTCCCTCGCACCCTAAGATTGTCTTTTTCATGCATGAATCATCCCTTTGGATAATAATTTATCCATATTTTCTTGGCCTACAAAAAAAGACAGAAACAAAAGGAAGACGCAAAGGATAATGAAAAAGAAGAAGAAGAAGAAGAAGAAAAAAGTGTTACTTGTTAAATATGGATTCGACCAGGTTTATGAACTATAAATTGATGCTTAGTGAACATGTAAGCATGAGATTTATATAAATGGTTAAGTTCGTCTATTGTAAAGTAATAATCGATGTGGAACAGATTAATTTATGGTGAGGCGACACCGTTTTCCTTCTCTGAGTGGAATTCAAAAGGGAGTTGGAAATCAAAGTTTACCAAGATAAGTCCAAGTGGATCTTCTATTCCTTAGCCACATGAGAATATGCATGCATATGTTACTTCTGCCACGTGATATTCTTATGAAAAGTCTATCATACATGTATGCATAATTTGCTAATGCTAGCTAATTCTGATTCCAGTTCAAGAAGGAGTAAAAAGTTTGGCGCATAAGCATTTTGAGCCCACGTGTTTCGCATACTATAAAATATGCAAATATTTTGTATACTACTTGAAGTAAGTTTCATGGAGTATTAGGAGTCTTCATTAGTACTTCAACAGTTGTCTTCTACGTTCGAGATATTTACTTGACAAGTCTTGAAGTAGGGGCATTTTTAGGCATCTAAATTTTATTGGATTAAAATGCATAAAATTATTTGGACTATATTTTTGAATTAAAGATATATTAGTTCAAATAAATATATAAATTAAATAAATAAGTTTAAATCCATCGGGTTAGCCCATTTAATTGGGCTAAAGTGATGAGTCCACTTCATTAAGCCTAAAATGTCATCTTCCTAGAAGCCCAGTTTGGTGCCACATGTCAAATGACGTGGCACGCCAAGTCAAGCAGAAGAGCCAATAGGACCGTGCCACATGTCAAAATGACAAAGCATGTCAAGTCACATTAAAAGGCCAATAAGATCGGACCACGTGTGCAAGTGACATGTTCTGGCCAATCAAATACGGCCATGTCACACTTCAATTTGATTGGTCGAAAAGAGTTTGTTCTTATCATAACTCTTCCCTCCCACAACTATAAATAGAGGTCTTCATAACTCAGAAAAGACACCAGAAGTTATAACAAGAAGCAAGAGGGAGCTCACAGATTTCACTAAAAGCTACAACCATTCAAGTGTTCTAAGGATTTAAAAGATCAAGACGAAGATTCAAGAACAAGCTGCAAGCCCTTGGATTAAAAGTACGTCAAGATCAAGATCAAGCTTCAAGCACTTGAATTAAGATAAAATAAAATTCAAGATTAAGCCCAGAGGCTCTTTAATTTACTTTTGAAAAGAAAAAACAGAGGGTTCACAGAGATTGTAACACTCAAATATTCGAAATTAAAATACTACGATTGTTGCGATATTTTTCGGTCTAATTATATTTTCTCGACGCAATTTAGTGTCTAAAACAAGAGAGGGAGAAATTTTTTCCAGAGGAAACTCATATGGTGAACTGGAAAAAAAAGGTTAAAAATGAATAAGAAGATGAAAAACAAAGAAGAAATGTGAAAAAATAAGGAAAAATTGAGAAAAATGAGGAAGAAAAATGGATATAACTGAAATAAGAAGAATATTTATTTAAAAAAATAAATTTGAAAGAGGGTTATGCTAATTAGCCATTATTTTATGTTAGGTGGGCCATTTTGATGTTTTTTTCAGCTACCACGTGCTCCGAAAGGAGTATCTACACATGTTATGTCAGGTCAGTTATGGTGGGGTTTTAATACGAGCAGCCATATAGTTCGGGAGGTTTTGGGGACACCGAATAATTTAAATAGGAATCTAATAAAAATATAATAGTTTAAGGAGATTTTAGAATATTAACTTTTTAATATTTGTCACAACATATATATAATCGTGTTCCACCATGAAATCCTTCATCAATCTCTAGCAAACAGAATTTATCAAAAAAACCTTCTGGTTTGCCATTGAAGACAAGCTTGTGCGAAAGGAGGTGTATATGAACAGACAAATGTGGTAAAAGACAAAAGCCACAGTGAAAACCACGTATGAAGTTTATCCGTTTTTGTTCGTGTGGTTTAAGGATGGCAGCCATTTAAAAAAGGTGGTCCATGTTTTCTTCTCGTCACATCAAAAGCCATATTGGATATTAATTTATATATAGCAACAATGTAAACTAATTTTTACATTATCAAAGCATTCAAGATTCTCTTATCTATAAGTAAGAGTTTAGCAGCTCTCCGTCAATATGTCTGTTTCATTACAAAGATGTTTTCGAAATTTCATACTTTTTGGGCGTTTGGACATAAGAATGTAAAATTCCAAAAAATGGTAAAAAAAAAAATTTAAGTGAAAATAGTATTTGAAATTTAGAGTTATGTTTGGACATGAATATAATTTTGGGTTGTTTTTGAAGTTTTGTGTGTGATTTGAGTGAAAATTTTGAAAAATAACTTTTTGGAGTTTATCAAATTTTCGAAAATTTCCAAAATGCATCTTCAAGTGAAAATTAAAAATTTTATAAACAAACGCTCATTTCAGAAAAAGTGAAAAAAAAGGAAAAAATTTCTTATGTCCAAATGGGCTCCTTGTATTGTATTCTCCCGTCTATCAAAACAATTTCCGTATGATTTTCTACGCAAATTTTTATATTATTTGTAGTAATAAATAATGTATTGTCAAATCCCAGAATCCAAATTCATTTTTATGTTCCTTGAAAAGCTTTTCATAATGCCTTCGATTTTTCTGTTTTGAATTTAACCTTTTCAATTGTTTACTATCCAAACCTATTTTTCACGTAAAAGGATCACCATATTAAATTTTAAATTTCAAAGTTATTATTCATTCCAATTTAAGGTCAATTTTGTTGAAGTAAAGAAAATAACAGTATACAAACCTAATACAAAATATTTACTGTAGTAAAGAAAATTACTTTTTCTTGATAATAGATTACTATAAAAAATACAACATCATACAAACCTAATATTGTAGAAGTAATAAAAGATATTCATTTGCAAAGAAGCAAATATTTTTTGTTCTAACAATTTGAAAAAAAAAGTAAAATGAATTAGGCACACATAGTGACATGAAGATTAAATTTTCAAATGAACAATAAGCAAGCAAAGTTCAACAGTTTAAATAGAAGTATTATCAGGCTACATAATTATACCTTACACAATTTACTGTAATATCGTTGGAGGTATTAGCTATTTTACAATAATAATAAAAATAAATTCTCTAACAACGTAGAAGAATATCATATACATTATGCTAATATTATAAAAAAGGAGCAACGACATACTGAATATTTGTAGAGGAATAAAATAGACAAAGAAGGATTTAATTGGGATCCAAAGGGTAAAAAGATAAAACGACGAAGTACTACTTAGATAGCTATCTATAATTATAGGAATAGAATTGAATTATGATATTAGTGAAAGGGAGTTATATCACGCCCCGAACCATGGCCTGGGCATAACACGACACTCGGTGCCTAACTACATGTGACCAAACGAACCTGCTGGGTGGCTGGATCAACATGTGGTATAACTGTAATCTGAATATAAACAAGCAACATTGTTATTTATCTATGTCAATATCACACAAGAGAGGGGATGATTTGTGTGGTGACCAATTTTTGTGTGCAGTAGTTATAGAAGGACCAGGTTCTTCTATGTGTTCCAACTCCTACAGTTTGCGGAATAATAATTGCAGAAAATAAAGGAACACAACAATTTTACGTGAAAAACACCTGGCTCAAAAGGTGAAAAAACCACGAACTACTTCCCAGTAGGATTTTCCCAAACTCGTCACTAAATCAATGAGCCACACAACATTTACAAAATAAACTCTTTTGTAAACATAAGGATTAACTCTAATCCCCCTGTGGCAAACTAGCATCTAGCTATTTGCGACAAGCTTCAAGTTAACTCTAACTTGAATACTCAGTACCTATTACAATTGCTTCTAGATAAAACTGAAAGATACACTTTGTAATCACCTACTACAAATAAACTAGACTAAAAGACAACAGATGGAACTGGTTCTTCTAGCTGGTTCAAGTAGCTTCAGAATCGCACAGGAAATTCTCACACGAACTGCTTACAAAATTGCTTTGGTAATTTTGTTCTCAATTCTTGTTTTGCTTCTATGTTTGTGCGCACCTGTTCAATAAGAACACTTGACAATATATAGGATCAGTAGAAAAGGAGATATACTAGAATTCGGATGCAACTCTTCCTTGGTGGAAGAGTTCTAGTTGATCTCAACTCCCTAGATCCTCTTCTATCTTGATTCTGTCCTTACTGAATAAGGAGTCCATCTCCCTATCAATTTGCAACCTTTTCGATCAGGAGATATATCTTCTCTCATTGTGTTTATCTCCTGTTTGTGATCACCTCACGTGTCATTAACTCTGCATGTCTATGTCTCCAGTGATGGACCTGGTTGAACTCTGAGTTCATTTGTCAATATTCAAAACCATTCAGCTTCTTGATCCAACAAATTCCTCCTTTTTGATGATGACAAACTCTGTGCTTAGGCATGTAATCACTTTAATCCAACATTGACAATTTTTATAGTATTAATCATTTATCATAAAGAACTAGGTTCATTAGGTTATAAATATCACAATTTTTAATATAGCACATCTTCTCCCTTTTGGCATCATCGAAAAGTAAAAAAGTGTTAGAATTACCAGATCTATAATAATTACTCATGGCCACTGAGGCAACTGCAAGTACAAACATGGATTAATCATCAATAGTAAACCAAGGATGTAACATATCAAGGAAAGTGAGACAAAATAGGTAAGAGCAAAAACAACACAGTTCATTTATAAGAGCATAGTTCAGGCACTAAACACATAAAGAAATAAAAACAGTCACAGTCATGAGCAAAAGATAGCAAAAAAAATCCCGAACTGGGTCATAGAGGGGTGAGAACGGCACTAGACACCTAAAGCTGGGAAGTGGTAGAGGTTGGGTTATTTGCTTGGAGAAGAGAGAGCATTTGTTGAAGAATCCCTGCATTCTTCTCCTTTTCATTTGCCAGTTCAGCTCTGAGAGCAACCCGCTCAGCCTCAACCTCTATAAGGCGGGTCTTCAGGCGAAGGATTTCAGCATCCTTAACCCCACCTTCATGCACAAGCGCCCTGACCTTGCTATTCACAGGCGTTTTCCTTGTGAACCAGGTTCATCGAAGGAACATTCACAACATAGTCGCATGTCAGAAGTGTGTTCTTCTCAAAATGGTTATTAACAGTGACCATTTCTCCTTTCTTCACGGGCACTTTGAAGTGAGCCAGCACAATAGTTAGGATGAACCCATATGGGATATCATGAGCCTTGGAGCCATTTACCACCCTGTCCAGCAACTGAATAATGAAAGAGGGCCAGTTGATTTGCCTTCCACTGTCCAGGCACTCCATGAGAGTTAAATCCATATAGTTTGCTATGTGCCTCCTCTCTTGTCTGGGTAGTATGCATTTATTGACAAACTCAAAAACCACTTTGTGTT
The DNA here is from genome assembly GCA_005239505.1 of Nicotiana paniculata. Lineage (NCBI taxonomy): Eukaryota > Viridiplantae > Streptophyta > Magnoliopsida > Solanales > Solanaceae > Nicotiana > Nicotiana paniculata. The sequence goes on from ML362617.1 coordinate 74,534, forward strand.
GAGGTTTCATCTCGCTTTTGAACACAGCCCTTAGTTCCACTTCTTCAGCATTATCACTAAACCTCCTGGTGATTTGTAGTGCAGAAGGAAGGCCATCCAAGCTGGGCCACCTCTGCCTTGTATAATCATTATATCCCTCAGCGGGAATCCTAAGAATCTCACCCAGCTCCTTGGCATCAAAGGCGATCTTAATCCCCTTTACCTGACTGGAGACCCTGTGATGTGTGGCTAGAATTCATTTTTTAACACGTTATATGCCTTACATTTTATGTGCGTTAATGATAAATACACTTTATATGTGCATAATGGAGTCTATTTTATGTGTAGGTGAATTGGAGATGGAAGCCGAGCTAAAAGGATGCAAATACGTCAAAAAATACGCTCAAGAGTCGAAAAGGGAACACCCGGGCATTAGCCGGGCGTTTGGCCCCTAAAGCCAGGCTGACCCTAGCGTTAGTGGGGCGTTTGGCCCCTAACGCCAGGTCTGCCCTGGCTTTAAGGGGGTGTTTGGGCCCAAACGCCCGGGTCCCGAGGTCTGGTCAATTCCGAGTTTTGAAGAGTTTAAATGTTTCCCAGTTGGAATAGAAGTCTCCTACACGTTTAGGGTTTATCCCAAACATACTTGAAGAAGGGAGGAAGCCATTGAAGATAAGTCAAACATCGATTTGTACAGCTTTTATTCATTACTTTGTAGTTTAATTATGCAAGTTATTTTGGATTTGATTCTTATGAACATGTTTAGCTAATTTCTTTAATTTAGGGTTTTGGTAAAACCCGTTGAGGGATGAACTTATTATGTTATTAATATAGTTTTGATTTGTTGATTAATCTCTATTTGTTCAACTGCGTTCTTGTTGTAGTTGATTGAATGGCCATCAATTAGCTTTCCTATTTATTTTGTATCTACTTGAGAGAGAGTGCATATTTAGGTAGTTGTTTGAACAACATCACTCCTGGAGTATAGACGAAAGTCATAACCGAGGGTTTAGAAGTTGGATTGGAAATAACGATACTTCGGGTGCAATCTAAAGTGAACTGTAATACAATCTAGCTAGCGTAACTTGAGAGAGTGCGTCTAGTAAATTATCATAATTACTTGAGAGAGATTTATGGTAGATAGAGTGTTCATGATTGATAGAGACAACTAATCAAACTATAAGAAGTATCCGAGAAGGAAGTTCACCGACGGGGGAAACCATAACTTTAGACCTTTATTACAATTGTTTACACCTTATTGTAGTTAATCTTTAGTTTTATTTCATTCAGTTGTAGTAGTTTAAACAACACCAAGTGGAAGTTTAGTATTCTGACAGCTTGCTTGATATGTTAACTCCCTGTGGGATCGATTCTTGGCATAATACCCCGGATTATATTTGCAACGCCCGCTTAGTCCTTTATTAGACATAGTTGAGCGTGATCA